>WWPM01024773.1:0-32905 GCA_023279145.1 Glomeris maerens | reverse complement strand
CCCAGTTGCCAAGTGTGTATCGATTCAGTACAAATAAATAAGTCATAAAGTACTGAGAGAAAGACAAGGCACTTATGATTGCGTGAAAATGAAAGACGACATGCAGAAAAGAAAAGTTGAAGCGATCGATTTCCGATTTCGGCAGCAGACAAGTCAACAACCGCCTACAAAAATTCGCTACAAATTCCCCTAAAATCGACGTCCATTCACCTTGTACAGTATACATGGGTCATTAACATCATTATTAATCATCTAATCCAATTTTAAATGCATATACACTCGTTGGAGTTCAACACACAAGGTGAACTGCTCAAGTCAGCCCTCATCATACTCCTTTTCCGCCTTTCAACAACCATTAGGGTCTCATCCGTATTTAATAAGATTGTCGCCAATTTCATATATGTGCTAGGATTGAGTTAATTTGTGTCCAAACTATGTAACAAGCCTTTTACATGAATTTTTGGTGTTTTATTGTTGTATCATTTGGAGATTTGAAGATCCTGGAAGGTAGAGCTAAGTAATTCAGTCACACGGCATTGTCAGAAATTTCAAAGTACAATGCATAATGTGCAATATGATCTTAATTAGGTCTTGGCCAGACTGTAATAGTAGATTTAAAGCATAAACTACGAATATCGGTTTCAAAAATAGTTATATCTGGAGGAAATGCAGTTGTAAGTTTGACAATGAAATGGATACTAGCTGTGAAATTCCCTGTATGAGTTTTGGTAATTTCATCATATGCCCATTTCATTATAAATTTAAACTTTCCAAATGACACATTGGGATCTTCTTACAACTTCATACTTTAGGAGGGTGAACCATGTTCAATTATTTTCCCACAGGGCCAATTATACAGTACCAACAAAATAGATCTCAAAACCGACTGTTGCTGCTAGACTGGATGGAGTACTATATACTTGTACAAAAGGCCATTCAACAGAAGTTTGTAAAAAAGGCGTTTCCATATTTGAAGCCTATTGGACAGCGAAAACCACGTGATATGTGGGCGTGAGTAGCAGCATAAATTCCGCCATCTTGATTGGCAGTATAGAAACCAGAAGACAAGCCTTTTTTCAATGCAGCCAATTGCTAGCACAGCTTATGCCACGCCTTCTTTCCAAACTTCTGTTGAACGGCCTATATACAGGGTGTTGCAGAATTACAGGATCGACAAACTGACCGGTTATATTCCGTGCATGAAGACAAAGTTCCTATAAACCCATGTCCCTAAACGCTTAGTTTTTTAAGTAGCACCTACATAAAATGTGACATCCATAATTCACACATAATAAATGATCAATGGAAAGATGTGGGGAGCATTAAGTATGGATGTCACATTTTATGTAGGTCCTACTTAAAAACCTAAGCGTTTTGGGACATGGGTTTTTTGGAACTTTATGTCATGCAGGGAATACACCCTGTCAGTTTGTCCCTGTAATTCTGCAACACCCTGTATATATGGGAAAACGTTGGAGTTGCATGCCACAAGGAGATGGAGGGAGATTTTCGGTCAATTTATACATGTTTGTGCAGGTGTCCGGGATCACGTGCCTTAAGGCTTCGTTTGCCTGATTGGCCATGTTTGACTTTGATCCTCGATCGACTCGGACACGTTCAATACATTATTCATGATTGAATGTCTTTTTGCCTTGGCTAGCTTCTCCTCTCCTCCTATATTTCCCATTGCCCTGGCATGGAGTTGCTGCACCAATTTCAGCTCAATAGCTTATACGACACCCGTTCAATCTGACAACTTGAATGGAGCAAACACGCGCCCATAAACTACATATTTACAGAAGCAAGCATGGCACGTGACTTGGGCAGATGGCGGGGCGATCGCGGGGCCAAGCCACCAGGTGGCGCGCCCCTAATCACGTATATATAGTATACTATACAGCATATATATACACAAAAATAGCAACAACTGCCATCCATATCCCTTATTGCGGCTTTTCACGTCATCCTCCTCTTATTTCTTCACCATTATAACGCACAATAAATCAAACGTCACTTTATGTACATATACAATTCTTTTTTGACCCACATGCAAATTTCCCGAGTTCAAATCTAATATCATTGCTCCACTGAAGTATATATTGTTTTACATGTTAAAGTCACAGTGAATGTTGAATTTTTATATATAGCATATAAGTTGCCATTTACAGTCGATAACTGATAAAATTCAATAAGCTTGAAGAACATAATTAATATGGGGCATATATTGATCAGATGCTAATTAAGAGGAATTTGTAAAATCATGCAGCACGTACATATACGCAATTGTGAAATTAATAAAATGCAGTGGGACAATTAAGGCAGATTTTAGAAGATTTGAAACGGGGCAATAAAATGCAAATCACGGGTTTAGTAGCACGAGTAGATATAAGTATAGTGTTTTACTTTCCCAGAGCAAACCAACAACAAAAGTCAGTGGCAACATTTTATTGATTGCTAACAAATCAATGCTGCAGCACGCTTATTATCACTCGGACAGACTTTCATTATTGTCTGAAGACAGCTCATCCTTCCTCCGTTTCCACAAACCACGACTTCATCATCTCAATATTTACAATTTGTTGCAAAAAACCCCATGCAGCCATCAACTCGCTATATTGCTTTACTTTTCTATATACATACTCCATTAAATGAAGGACAACAACTTATTAATTAATTCCGACAAATATTTTCCAAACTGTATAATTAATTAACTTTAGCAGTTACTCACTGTCATGTCAACTAATATATCCTCAAATAACGTTTTGCAATTTGTATAACCTATACATTTTGCATGTTTGAATCACTAGGCCTACAATAATAAACAATAACTGTATAAAATAAATAAAAAAACAAATTATAATCTTATAATATAAGACCAAATTATATATAGGCCAATATCTTCACCTCGAGTTCATGCATGGGTTGTGACTTTCAACCCCTTATATAAAGTGGACAAAAATGAGTGTTTGCCATATAATAGCCAACTGTTGAAATGGCTGTATAGGTCCCAACACAATCAAAGCAAGCCCTTATACAGTATGTTCTGCAAAACTTTGCTTGTTATGTCAAAATGCTTGCATATTCGTGAATGCACCTATAAGGGAAAGGGGCATGGGCAATTACTGAATTTTGCTTTAAACACGAGTGCGTGCTTTGAAAGCCTGCTTTACCTTTATACATGCATATTATTACGAAGAGGTATATAGCCTACCTGCCCTTTTATATAGGATCCAATTGTGATTTGGAAAGGACGCAGAACAATGAACGGTTTATATAACTGCAGCAGTGGCTATTTGGCATAATAAGATCAATTGCGTTGGTAATTGGTCCTACGATAATTAAACAGTTTCAGTCTCTGAAAGCAGGAATTAAGTTGCAAGAAGGCCCCAAGGGGTCATTTGGAAAGTTCAAATTGCCATTAAAATGAGTTTTTAAGGTGAAATAATGACCTATATGTGAATTTTGGGAAATTTTCTCTTCATACAGGACATTTTATTGTCAATTTTCACCCAATTTGAACTTTCCCAAATGACAATTACTGCTGTTTGTGACCTATATACTATACGAGGGAGAGTCAAAAAGTAAGTTACACTTGATCATAACTCAAAAAATATACATAACAAAATTTTGAACTAATTTTTATTGCATTCTATGTATATTTTCCGAGTTATGATCAAGTGTAACTTACTTTTTGACTCGCCCTTTTTCATGTTTGAAGACAAAGAACACGTTCATGCTTGATAATGCAGTGGGAACTCGGAAGTGGTCAGTGAACAAACAAAATGGCCGCCATAATTTCCATGCCTATGCCCCATGCATAACAAGTTTGAGATTCCTTCCTTTCCTTCTGAATTAATGTTATGGCAAATTGCGATATAGAGGGTCCTGAATTCCAACGACTAAAAAAAAAACAAAATCCTCGTCATAAAAAAACAGTTCCGCATGAACTCCTTTGCTGCGAGCTCCATTAAATTCTGCGAGTGAAGAAAAAAAAACGCCATCGTTTCCCATATACTATATAGATATAACCGACGAGGAAATAGTAAATGGCAACCGTTGAAAGAGGGCGCTAATGACGCTGGCAAAATATCAGGCGCAGCGCATTCTTGCGGCATCACTTCATACAGAGAGATCTTGGATGCGGTTGCCATGACGACCGCGTGAAACGGCAATCCAGAGAGAGGAAAGAGGTCTTCCTGGAGTGACAGATGACATTACCCACCCAAACCAAACATTTTACCACATTCCCAGCCAAACCCACCCACCACTTCAGAAAATATTTCTAAGGTATATACAGATACAGAGAATTTTTCTTTCAAGCCAAATCATTCATCAACGTCAATTCGTATAAAGCGGGTCTGGGGCCAAAAAAAAATCCTTCCTTCTCAACAGCTCTCTCTCTCTATCTACAGTATAGTGGCAGATTGCATTTCAAGATTGAGCTTTTCAATACATACATAAGCAAGTGTTGCGTGCGACACCACCAAACTTCTTCCGGTTTACCTAATTTTATGTTTGAGTATATCACACATACACAACATGATACTGGGCTATGCATAGCAAACAACTTGAACTTCACCTTATATAACTTAAGGAAATTGTATATAAAGGAAAGTCTGCGGATTAAGAAAGCCGATATTTACAGCTCACATCACCAACACAATGAAAATACAATATACAGTCTTCCCTCGATAATCCGGCCCTTCGATTATGCGGCGTTTTTTTGCTTTCTTCCTGAAATTTTTTAGTAAACTTGTCGGGAGGTAAATGAAGATTTCAATCTTAAGAATTTCTGTACATTCATGCTGATAGAATTTATTCCATTCACTGTTTCTATTATTCATGCTGAAATTTTAAATAGTGGTTTCTGCAGAATTTCTGCAATGACTGAAAATAGTCTGTAGAAAATAAAGATATATGTACAAAATCTGAAATTCTGAAAAATATCTGGAAACTATTAATATATTTTCTGCAGAAAATCTGCAGTCGCATCTGCAAATACGCTGCTACATTTTCTGCAGATAAATATTGATTTCTGCAGATAATCTACAAAATTATAGGAATTTCTGTAGATTTCATGCAGAAATTAATGTTTTTCCGTAGAAAATCGGCAGCACATTTTTTTTCTGGGGTATTGTTACAAAACAAGTATATATTTTCTTAATTTGTACTGTTTTACCTTCAACCTTCAAATATGCAATGTGTACAATAAAACGTATACTTTCTGCTGTTAAAATTCGTCATTATTAGTTAATTTCCAGTAATCCGGCGGTGCTCTGGTCCCATATCTGCCGGATTAACGAGGGAGGGATGTATGTACCGGTACATGACAGAACTTTCTCAGATTCTCAAAGGAAAATTGAGATGTCTGGTAAAAATACTACTGATTATAGTATGAGAAAGAATACATGTCAAATAGAATTGGTAATAACTTATTTCAAGTTCTGGTGTACGTGAGAACACATGAAGTGTATTGTGCCATGATGTTGCAATTTCCAAGATGTCAGAAAAGACTAATTTCTTGTCAACCTTAATAAAAGTTCCCCTGTGCATATTATCTAATAATAATATAAAAAGGTCTCTTCTATTATTTTTGTCAGATATAGCATAAAGTTTTGAAATGTTTTTAACTTTTCAAAAAAGGCATTACCTCAGTATGTTGGTTTTAATAAATAAATCTGCCAGGTTCCTAATAACAAATTAACCTAAAAAAAATAACCAATAATGCAAAAGCATATAAATGCAATATACTCCCAGGCGGATACAATATACATGAAAATGTTGGAAATGGTCATGCATGCATATTATAGTATATATTTTCATCATTTCCTCTCCTAATTTATTTGCACGCACTTGGGATGTTCTTCCGGTTATGCATTTACATTATTAATATGCAAGGGCGTGGCTGAACTAATAGATGGTTCTCAATTGGTAATTGCAATTACTCTCGCTAGGTGGCCGTCACATTAATTTCCTACACTTCATAATGAACAGAGTTCACTGCAAACATTTATATACATATCCATACATGTTAAAAGTTTTGCAACATTTATATCAAAAAGCGCTCAGGCTGCGTGATTCAGATACAGGTGGACCTCGATAAGTCGAACTCCCCTAAGTCGAAAACCTCCCTATGCCGAAGTACTCGTTAGTCCCATAGGACCAATGTATTTTAAACCTCCTTAACTCGAATGACTTTTCGGCTCTAACCTCCGTTAGTCGAATTTTCTAAGGCATCTTGCTTATTATTTTGGGACTAAATTTAAGAAAATTCAAGAAAACGAAGCAAAATCTTATCTTAATCCATTCCACAAGGAATTAAGCGACTCTTTGCGTTTAGGGCGTCTATTTTGAGACCATATGCGTTTAATAAACGGTGTAAATAATAATTAAGCACGATAAAAACGTCTTATTAGGCCGTTTTCCCTAACTATAGAAAACCATTTGAGTCGAATTGTTTTCCCGGTCCCTTTGAATTCGACTTATCGAGGTTCGCCTGTATAATTTTTTCCCTATACAAATACAGCTTTAGGTCCTATGCAACATAATCCCTATGTAGCACATACAAAAAAAACCCACTAATCGATAAAGTATTCAATCGCTTACATTAAGTACTATATGCCACAGCTTGGAGAATTGAAGAGAGTGTCAACATGAGAAAACTCCTCGTATATCTCAAAAACCAAACTTTTATACAATTTATGAATTGATTCATGTCCTTTTCTTTTAAAAAAAAAAAGAATTGCTTTATGTAAATGGATCGACGGAAATAAGTAATGATCTTCCATTTCCCAAACTCGAAAAAAAAAGGTCCATTAACATCGTTTTCACTTTTTTTTAGGCAATCAATTTAAGCAATCGGAAATTAAAGCAGTTAACTTCGGGACAAGATGTTAATGCTACATATATGTACACCAAAAAACAAAACAAAATGGCGGCTTAACCGGGTCCAGTTGTGGTATACTATATATAGGGGACCCTCTTTTTTTTATGAGAAACTCAGGTTTATAGGCGATATTTTATAGCAATAGGCCTACTCAGTGAGGTGCAATCACGTGTCACCGACATTTATAGGCTCAGGTCGTAAATCCGTCTTGACAACAACCACTAAAAGCAAGCCATATTAGTAAATCCGCTCAGTAATTAGTACACTATGCCTTATTAATATGTTGATGATGCTTCAATTGAAAAAATATAGCAAACATACACAATTACTATTATATATTTTACAACACTTTAAACTGAGTCTCAAATTCAGTCAAAATTCGAATAAAAGACAAATGGTCAAATCTTTGTGAGGAGAAATATAGGAAAAATAAAAATGGATGATTGCCATTTAGTTGTTTTGTCAGGGCCAACAGAAGGAGTAAAAGTTTGTCAATAAATGCAATTATTGACAGAAGAAAGGCGAATGCTTTCACAGACCACTTACCATGGAGTCAATATTCGCCATTTTGATTTCGCCTTTTTCTCTATATATATATATTCATCCCTGGCAACAACAAACCAATCCAATATGAATTAAATTTTACACTTCATAGCTAAGGGATCATCAAAAAAACTTATACTCTGGACTATTCTTAACAAATAACTTAAAGATGAATGAATAACTGACAAGCTTTTCTATAAATACCCTGAAAATTAAACCACCAAAAAATAAAACTATAATTCATAGGACATTTAACAACAAATATTATATAATGTCTTGCTTTGACTCCATGCTAAAAGCATAGGGAAATAGGAAGATGAAAACTGTAATATCTTATGTATTAATTTAAAAAAAGTAAAATGTCCAATGAGTTGAATTCTTATTTTTTGGTGATTGTTTAATTTTCAGGGCACCTTATAAAAAAGTTTGTCAGTTCACCTTTAAAAATTTAAACATGCGGTGTTGTTTTATAATTTATAATGTTGTGATCAAATTGTGTTTCAAAACTGCAGCGTACGACTGGAAAAAAATTAGATGAATTATTCATGTATTCGTATATACAGGAATAAATTGTAAATTAAGTATCCTAGAAGTTCAAAGTCCTACTGATTTGAACGAAGAGTTCAAAGAGGAGTTTGTTGCAAGAAATCTCAGCATGAAGCCACTAGGCAAAGGGGGGTATACACTACTTATACTCACAAGTCATAAAATGCATCATTTTCCAGACAATTGATTTTTGCCTGATTTCAAAACATAATAGTACCGCCTATTGCTTTATCAATTTTGTGGGGAAATAACAAACAAACATTTCCCCCTTTCACTTCAGCTGCATGAATGAAATGAAAACCAAAACCAACTCATTTTTTAGGCATTAGAATTACACATCGAAAAATGTAAAATTTATAATTAAAAAAAACAGTGCATAGGAATAAAATACACTATTTGGCTTACTACAGAGTGTTTCACAATTCAGGGGACAAACTTACAGGGTGCCTTCCCTGCACAAAAACAAGACACAAAGTTCCTATAAACGCTTATGGTTTTCAAGTAGGACCTACATAAATAACATCCATAATTCATGCTCCCCACATCTTTATTAGAAACGCATAATGAATTATTAATGGAGAGATGTGGGGAGCATGAATTATGGATGTCACATTTTATGTAGGTCCTAGCTACTTAAAAACCTAAGGGACATGTGTTTATAGGAACTTTACCTTGTTTTCATGCAGGGAAGGCACCCTGTCAGTTTGTCCCCTGAATTGTGAAACGCCCTGTAAATATAGAAATACTTTGGTTTTCAATTGTTTTTAAAAAATTTTTGGCGGGGTGGGATTGGGAGGAAATCGTGTCATCAATCATCGATTGTATAGGCAATGTGCAAAAATGCGAAGAAGAAGAAGAAGGAGAAGAAGAAGAAGAAGACGGTGGCCATCTTTTCCGCTTTTCTGCATTTCTTCCGTTATCATGCGAATGTGAGGCTTCGTGCAATGCATGCATTTACACATATCAAAAAACGAACTGCTTTTGATAGATGCGCCAAAAATCATAGCATATCCCACAAGCCAGAGCGGCGACAATAACCGGTGACGTCATCCAACAACTCCTCTCAAGCCGCCAATCAATAAACGAGAATCAACTGCAAA
This sequence comes from Glomeris maerens, assembly GCA_023279145.1. Lineage (NCBI taxonomy): Eukaryota > Metazoa > Arthropoda > Diplopoda > Glomerida > Glomeridae > Glomeris > Glomeris maerens. The sequence continues at coordinate 23,830 of WWPM01024773.1, read as the reverse complement.
TTCCACTCTCATCTAATTATCGCCTCCCTCCTATATACATTTCCCATTCTTCAATTCAATCCTTACACATAGAAATCGCATCGATTTACTGTCCGATAAACGCCACCATTTTCACCTCGCATTTCCTTATATATGTATATACACATCGATTTACAACAGAACCGCTTTAATCTTTAAACAAAATATATAAAAATCGATAATGACGAGATGAATGAAAAACACACCAAAAAATCATCCATTTTCTTTTTTTGGTTTCTGTGTATAAAATAAAAGCCGATGAAAATGAGTGACTGTAGGTGTTTGAAGGCGATTGCTCAGAATCGGAGCGCTTATTTGGATTGACGTTTGTCTGAGAAGAGGAGGAGGGATGCCGAGATGCGAGCATCCCGTTGTCATGGCAACCGCATCCTCGCCTTGGTAATCGTCGGTCGCGATCACGGCGCATGCGCACCACCCTACATATATATATACAGTATATACTCCTATAGGCTCATAGACACGGGCGCAAACATCTAGTAATTTCATTTGTCACGCTTTTACTTTCTTAAAAATTATTTGACCTATTTGCTTAAAAGCCAAGCTAGCAGACAAAAAGACAACAATCATGTAAATGAGTCAATTTTCTTCGTATACAAGAGGCTCGTGAAAAAAAACCCGTGTAAACATTAGCCAAATATTTAGCAAAAATTGCATAATTAGTTAATTATTAGCAAAATCTTAAGAAGGCTGCTTACATTTCTTATAAATGATTTTATGACAAAACTGCCTTTGTTTTTCATAAACGGTTAAGAGCAAATGCAAATAATATGGTTTTCCAAAAATCAGTGTCACATAATTGTAAACTACAGTCCTCCCTCGTTAATCCGGCAGATATGGGACCAGAGCACCGCTGGATTATCGAAAACGAAGGATTACTGGAAACTAACTAATAATGAGGAATTTTAACAGCAGAAACTACGTTTTATTGGACACACAGCATATAGGGCATGTATGTTACACATTTGTATTGAAAGCTAAAACAGTACAAATTAAGAGCAAATTTACTTGTTTTGTAACAACACCAAAGAAAATAAAAATATGCTGCAGATTTTCTACAGAAAAACATTGATTTCTGCAGAAAATCTACAGAAATTTCTATAATTTTGTAGATTATCTGCAGAAATCAATATTTAGCTGTAGAAAATGTAGCAGCATATTTGCAGACGCGACTGCAGATTTTCTGCAGAAAATATATTAATAGTTTGCAGAAATATTTCAGATTTTGTACAAATATTTGTAGATTTTCCACAAATTATTTTCAGTCATTGCAGAAATTCTGCAGAAGCCACTATTTAAAACTTCAGCATAAATAATAGAAACAGAGTGAATGGGATAAATTCTATCAGCATGAATGTACAGAAATTCTTGAGATTGAAATTTACATTTACCTCCCGGCAAGTTTATTAAACAAATTTCAGGAAGAAGGCTAAAAAAAAACGCCGGATTACCGGAGGCGCCGGATAATCAAAGGGCCGGATTATCAAGGGAGGACTGTATAATCCAAAAAAGTCTGTACATGAAATATTTACAACACATCTATAGGTATTGTGCCTTGCTTTTAAGAGGCTTTGCATATATGAATTAAACATTAATAACTTAATTAGGCTACGTTCAAGGGGGCGTATTTAAGTTAAAAATAATGAAGATTTACACGTAACTTTCTAATGTAGGCTCATAACACGGGAAAATTCTCCAGTTGAGTTATTAGCAAAATAAATTTCAAATACATATAGCAATTCACAAATTAATACCGCATAAGATTCAAACGCAATTTACTTCAATATTTCACATGAACAGCGCTGAACTTTACGATATACAGGCTAAGCAAAATGAAAAATTCAGATTGCGTTTTGAAATTGCAATTAATTTCCTATCACCAGGTGGCGATTGAAATTCACAGCTCGTCAATTTCCAAACTAATCGAGTGAAATTTGAATTCTATATAGCGAAACGTTTTAAATTGGTTTATTTAGGACAAGAACTTTGAGGTCTGGAGTACTGCTATAGTATAGTACAGTCACATTGAAATCATAAAGCGGAGCAAAATAGAAGATAAAATGAAGTAGTGTTGGGAGTGAGAGGAAGGCGGGAAATCTGCCTGTTGCCATGACAACCATGAACAGTCAGCTGTGAGAGGAAAAGTGCAAGTCAAGGGGGTTGCCTTGACAACCACACGAATTTCATCTCTCCTTCTTCGGCTTCACATTTTTCCCCCCTCCAAATCTTTTTTGCACACAAAAACTGCTTTTCATTTTCTCTGAAGAAGCCAAACTTGAACCAATGAACAAAGCCGAGCCAATTAAAACTCTCCAATTACGAACATCAATTGAAAAGTACCTATTTATGCCCCTCCAAAAAAAAAACAACAAACCAAACTGCATAATAAGTGGTCATCTGAAAAGAAATCAAATAACGGTAATGTGTGCTGCTAAACAGTTAAATTCACAAATCTCACTTCATTAGATAATTCATTAAACCATTTTTGTAACTGATAAATTGAAAAAATGACCAATATTACAAGGAGAATGGATGAATTTAATTCCAATAGTAAACACTTAATTAGCTTAAACATATATTAATAATTCAATCCCATTGTATATGAAAATGCTAAATATTCTACTATATAGAGTATATAGCAAGGAAATCAAATAAAACTTCTCAGCTGTATTTATAAAAAAAGATAAGGAAATGCGAAAAAGTTTTGAAACTTCGCACAACAAAAGCACTTATAATTAAAAACACTGTGATCCGTTAATGGTATTATAGAAGTTTTTATAGAAGAGCTTATTAGAGTTTGCATGGAAAAGCTTTCAACTAAAATACAGTCTATGTTTAACACAAAAGCTTATAATTAATAAATGGATTCAAAATTTCCATTTGTTCTTATTGTATATATTATGAATTCTTTAATTAAGCATGCTAAATAAGTAATAATATTAACTATGCTCATAATTAACTATATAACCCGGAATCAAAGCAATAAAGAAGTAAATCAGCATTACAATTGTACGGAGAAAGAAATGCTGATTTCTGCCTGAACACGACGCACCACACGTGCGCCATCTAGCGCCAATCGTCCCTACTAAGCAGAGAATTGCCGTATACTAATTCAATACAACCAGAAGTAATAAAAGGGAAATTACAGTAAATATTTCACCGTCGGTTTTCAACGCATTCTGGCATGTAATGAATATACACATATATATAGTACTAGTAATAATGATTAAAATTGTGTTTGCAACCAAGGAAACTGATTTGGGAAGAGAATGTTAATTAAAGTGACAAGGCAAGCGATTGAGTTTTTACGACAACACGTCACATGTATATAGGACCTATAAGCCTAATATTTCCCTAATATTATTTACGACATTGTACATGCAAGCAAACCTGGTTGCTCATTTTTTTTACGCAAAACCGAATATTTTCTTTATAAACCACGCCCTTGCACTGAATTTCCCTTCGGCCAAAAAAAACGAAATTAAAGCGGCTAAACGACAACCAAAAATCGACACCAATTTGCTGAGGGTTTGCTATGTAGCAAACGCAATATAGTAAAAATAGCAATGTGCAAAAACAAAAATAAAAAAAAAACTAACATATATTTTGTGTCAAAGACACACCCTGAAAATATGCCGACAATAAACAACATTTTACCCTTAAAGTGGTTAACTTATTTTACAGTAATTTAATTAAACCCTCGTTGCGTGAAATCAAATTTTGAACATGCTTAAAGCAAAAGCTATTTGTGCCGTCCGATATTGCAACTGTTAAACATGAAAACAATATGTTGTTTCTTTGTATACACAGAAAGGTAAAATTAGCTTTTGTTTGCCTTATAAGAGTTTTCAAGCTTAGTAGGCGAAAACATACAAGATTTTTCGTAACAAAAGCAACCTAAAATTAATTCTGCAAGAAGAAATGCAATTTACATATATTTCAAATCAAAAAAATTGACAGTTTCCCTTAACTTCTAAAGTAAATAGTTTCCAATGAAAATGAATAATGTTGAATTGATTCTCCTTTGATCCCACAATGTAACACAAACGTGCTACTAACAAAACCCATAATTACTCATGCAACTGAAGGATAACCGGGAATTGTTATTAAAATACATCAAATAGAGAATCCTCAAAATATCATCATGCAGCTTCATAACAACAATTAGGGTCAATAACAACAAAACAACTAAGAAAATAAAATAAAACGCATATGATAAGTCAACAAGATAAAGAGATAAAATAACAAAGCTATAAATGATATGTATTTTCAAATTCAAAGGTATATAGGCCATACAGAACTATTTTAAATTTCAGCAAATATTATATAGCCATTATTTAATGTAATTTGGCATACTATATATAAAACCAATTCAGAATTTCACACAATTTATTTTTGTATAGATTGTCAAAGAAAAGAGGGTGGAAGGTCAAATACTATGTATGTACTTTATATATAAAATTGGAGCCACACAAACGTGCTTTCAGCTCAGTTTGTACAGCACTCCACAACAGAAACACCATCTAATTTGCTGCTCTGCAAGCGCGCCACCACGCGGCCAACTTTGGCGATAGTATTTCGCAAATATATCCACCATGCATGCATGCTATTCCCTATATACTGTATCTCATGTGAATATGTATAACATAATATTATTTTGAACCCGGAGGTTAAAAAGAGAAAAAAATGCTAGGAGGAAACTTGAAGAAATTTGGATAACGAAGACCACGTGTTCCTTCCAAGATTTGGAACCAAAAATAGATTTAGGCCTAAATATTGGCAACATCTTCGCAACTTCATTCTTCACCCAACACACAAGACGTTTGTTTCAACAAATAAACCGTGCATTCAGTCTTACAGCAGTCATTAAATATTAATAACACAACACTCGAGTGCCTTAAATATCCATATAACATTTATTTAACAATGTTATATAGATAAGTCAACTGCTTATATTGATATATAAGTATATAGTATACAACAAAACATTTCAAATATGGTGATTTGGGGTGAAAAATGGAGTTTGCTAACTTTCATGCTTTGGTAGTTCGGATAATGGAGGTGCTAAGGTAATCTGCAAAACGCTATTTTCAGCCCAAAATGCGTGTAAAAGATTTGCAAGTCGTAAAGACACTCACTCGGAAGTTATAGCTTTTTGCCCCCTGGTGTATGCACTTTGCTCGGCATTTTCCATTTGATTATTAGTTATACAAAATGCCCCACCTTTTCCACAAATACATTTTGTTTATACCCTCAACACTAAATCATATCTTATTATAGGTGTGTGATAAAGCATTATAAAATTAGTCATATGCAAGTATACTATAATATGCATGGGAAAATAAAATATTTAAGTTTTTGATCTCACATTTCCGAAAACCAAAATAGTTAAAGCAAATATAAGATATAAAATTACTCTGGTTAGCATTTGAATTACCTTTTAACTTCTTCGCATAATTATATACAGGGTGTTTCACAATTCGGGGGACCTTCCCTGCATGAAAACAAGACAAAGTTTTCTATAAACCCATGTTCCCAAATAAGTACCGACATAAATAATTTATGCTCCCCCACATTCTTATTAGGAACGCATAATGGAAGGGTGTGGGGAGCATGAATTATGGATGTCACATTTTATGTATAGGTCCTATACTTAAAAACCTAAGCGTTTATAGAAACTTTGTCTTGTTTTCATGCAGGGAATATACCCTGTCAGTTTGTCCCCTGAATTGTGAAACACCCTGTATACAGTGCATATAGTTTCAACTTGGCTTGATTAAGACTTACACTGTATATACAGGCTCAATAACCGGATAAACAGTGCATTATTTTATCACTGCATGGGCAAAAATTGTTAGTGAAAAAAATATGCGGGACAGATGCAATAAAAATGAAAGTCGAGTCGTAAAAGTGCGATATGGTGGGAAAATGTTGTAACATCTATAAGCCTACTGTGCATAGATGTAGAAAATTTGGCAATGGTGTATGGCGTTTACTTTAGAGCTAAAAAAAACACACAGTGACACTGATAAAGAACATATGTGGCCATCCATTTTTCCCGCCAATCTTCTTTTTCAAACACACCTAAATTCCCCAAATGAAGGATGGAAAAAATAAGCAAACTGTTTGAACAAAAAGAAAAACCAAAATGAAACCAACCCTTTCCTTCCCTATATAAGATGTTATAGTTCAGTTGCGAAAATTGACCACCAGTGGGGGCTGTATAGAGTAAAATTCAACTACAGGGTGATTCAAAATTCGATGTACAAACTGATAGGGTGTATTCCTTGCATAAAAGGAAGACATAATGTTCCTATAAACCCATATCCGGAAAGGCTTAGTGACCAAATGGAGTGTATATCCAATATTTTAATATATCTATCCTTATATGAACATCACACAATTAATTACAAACTTCACTTGTTTGTATTGCATAATAAGACATCACTGTTCAGGGCAATGTAATTTTTTTTCCCCAATTGCAAAACTTTATCTCTGACGTCACAGATTGAATTGGGGACAATAAATAAGAGCTTGTGTAAGCTAAAAGTGTGTGGACAAAAAGGGGCCATTTGTTTGCTAAAGCAGTGGATATGCTGACATATGAGAACTCGGCGTATATTTAATTTCAAGAAAAAATATATTGGATATATTTTTGCAAAGTCGATCTTATAAACTGTGATTATACAATTAAATTACTTTACAATTATTCATATACAGTTTTGCCAATTCTGTTGAATATGAATAAACGTTTGTCAAATTAAGATTTAGTATTTTCTTTGAATCGCATGAACCAAAAAGAGAGAAAGACAGAGAGAGAGATAATATTGAATTTAGTCGATATCAACAATAAATGTAATCCGGATGTTGTTCATTGGCGTTTGTTCAAACCAAAATCCCATATTCCGCTTGAGTGTGCACTACTTCCGGTCCTAACTGCACACTATACATCGATACAAGCACAAGACATTATTGAAATCTATATGGGCCAAAAACTAAACTGTATCAATCCTTTTAAATGTCTGGATTGCAGTGTCACAAATCTGCATCTTTTTTATCCATGTACAAACGCATTTCATTAATTGCAGAATGAAATGTTAAAGGAGAAATGCAGAGATTTTCCACTTCATGTTTTAAAAGCGATATGTTAAATTGTAGATAATTAACTTGCTGATATAACACTAGGTCCATCCGAAGTAGTTTCTTTTTCCCCATAAAGAAATCCTAATAACTAATTACTGATCGAAAGAAGCGTTTTGGAATCACTCATTAGTTCCTGAAGGTGGCGCCAGTGGCGCTTTTCGCATGTATGGAACGCCAAAATCAACGCGAATGACTGCCTGTTGGCTACATTTTGGTTCATTACGTTCTTATTGCACGCATGACTACAGTTAGCTACCCATACTTTCACATCGTGACGTCACAATGTGAGGAATGTTTCCGTCCATGAGAAAACAAGATGGCCGCTATGCTTTGCCATTAATGTTCAAAATACAGTCTTTTCAGCGTTTCTAGGTAAACAAAGCAGAATATATTGAAGCCACATGCATTTTATACCTAAACTTAATGAAATACTCACTTTAATTTAGATGTCAAAAACCTCTGCATTTCTCCTTTAATGTTTTGGCTAATCAAGATGATCTCATGGCTACTTTTTTATTGATCAGAAGAATTGAGTATATTTACCATGTCTAGCACTTACATTCAGCATTTCATTTTAGTATACTATTAAGGAACCCCGTTATCACTTATATAAATAACACTATTGCCACATTTATTTGCTATACGGAAAAAAAACCTAAGACTTCTTCAGGATTTATCAACTGTCACTGCATATTCAGATTTTTAATGCGATATTGTAAAAGTTTTCTTTTCTGCGGGGAACAACGGACTTTCTCTTCACCCTGTATATTAAATTTGGCTGCAAATTTGGTACAGTAGTATGTACTAGCCCTATACATAACATGGAACCAACTAAAGACAGTTTTACCGCACATTTACTACTACAAGCAATAAAGTAAGGTTTAAAAAACACCGAATTTAAGCAAGATCAGCTTTTATTTTTATTAGCAATTAACTCTCGAAAGACAAGAATTGAAATCCTATATTTTTGGTCAAGGTAATGATGACGTAATCCTGGAATATATACGTACATCTTAATCCGTTTTTGACCTGATGCTTTGTGGGGGGGGGGGGAGGAAAAAAGTAAAAAAAAAAGAGATCTTCCAACAAACAAACATGTCTATTTGAAGAATAGGGTCACAAGTGAGACAAAGCTATAGATTCCAGCTTTTTCACTATTTTGGACGCAAAAACCCGCATTTCCTTCTTTTATTTTTCACAAGGGGGAGATGGAAAAAATCAATATTGGAGAGTAAAAATCTCACATTTCGCCTGCATGGGCCTAAAAGTTCCTATATACCTTTTGTTTTTCATCATCATTCGTGTCCATGTAGTACATCACTAAGCAAACAAAGAAACAAACAATCCAAATCTGCATGTTTTAGGCTTACTGATATAATAAGTAGTCTAACTGCTATACAGATCGATATTTCAACGATTATATCGATCGTGCAAATGACCAGATTGTTGCCATTGCTTCTCGTAAACTTTCCTGGAAGATCCATGCCCCAGTCACGTGATTTACTGTATACATATACAGTGAGAAATATGGAGAGAGAAAAAACAACTACAACTGAAATTTGCAAGCAAATAATTCCCAAAACAGCTATTTTCAACATCTGTGAACAGCGAGATAGTGTGTCCAATAACGTGAGAAAAACTCATCCTCATTGCATCATTTAATTTCGTAGATTCCCGCGAGAGGGCGCCACCAAAACGTGCTGTTGATTAGAGATTTTCACGGTCCCTATAATACGTAGTCTATACAAATACTGGACATGGGCATTGAGGTAGTAAATCTTATTTTGTTTATAACATATTTCAAGCAAAGATGTAATTAACCTTTATAGTTATTATCTGGTTAAGATGTTGCACATAAACTAAAATATATAGGCCACCTTTAATCGTGTAATTGCAAGTTAAATTTAGTGGTTGTTTCTCATAAATGCAGGAATTTGGAACAATGCCGCCAGATGGCGCTTTTATATGTATTTTTTGTTAATAAGGAGTGATAAGTAAGAAGGCTACACCTAAGATCAGTTACTCACAAAAAAAGAATGTATCTCACTTAAATTTTAAGCTTGGAAAACTCCAAATGTCAAAATGCTCATTGAGATTTCTTTTTAATTGAAATTTTGATTTTGAATAGATGATTGCGAATGTATTTTTTAAACACTGAAAATTTCCCGCATTTCGGTTTAGAAATGTTTGAATAGGAAGCAGCAGCGACAAACCACACCACAGAGCTAATTTATATTGGTTTTCGGATGAGCTAATGCTTAATGCCCTTTCAAGCTTAACGAGAATTTAACCTACTAATCGCTAATGTCATTCATTAAACGAATGGCAATTTAATTCCCTTTTAACGTGCAGCAATTTAATCAGAGCTAGGCTTGCGTGATGTAATCTCCACGTTCCTTCTTCAAAAACTCACAACTGTTTTCAAAAATACGAGATTCAAAACATTATGCATATACTGTAATTGCTGAAGCCGTCAATCGACACAGGGGGCGCTGTAGTGCCTTTCCCCAACTGAACTATAATAATGTAAAAAAAACCTTGTTATATATGAACCGAACGAGTTTTGCATTCAAGAAGGAAGTAAATATATCATTCCCCACACACAAAGGTTATAATGGGCGTTTCTAAGAAAGGCACCGCCTACCTTACAATCGTCGCAGCTCCACCTGATGGAGTACTTCTGCTGGCAATCGTACCTGGCCAGAACCTCCTCGAATTCACAGTATATCCTCTGGGCCAACTTATCCAGTTCCTGGAGTTTGGAGATGACACTGTGGCACTGTCCTCGGCCCTTTGGCAGACCACCAGACCCCAGCACATTGGCCAGTTTGGGGCCATTGCAGAAGCCAAGGGTGGCGTTGGCCCATACTTGGCTCCTCCTCCTTTTCCTCTTCCTTCTCCTCAGCCTCCTCCTCTTTTCTTCTTCTCCATCTCCAAATTCCTCATCATCCCCATCATCATCATCATCCACCATCGCGCACACCGACCTCAAGGGCCTGTGCCTCTCAAGGCACTGCTCGGCGTTCGAACTTGCCCCACCGTCTCTAGCTCCTCCTCCTCCTCCTCCCGTTCTTGTTGCAACATCGCCATCTTTCACCCCTTCATCATCATCATCATCATCATCATCATCTTCCTGCCCCAACAACCAGCACCAAGAACCGTTGTCCAAAGGGGCCAAACACTCTTTGTTTCTAGTGTCCGAGTTGAAGGACAGATTGCTGAACGGTGCCAAAGATATCCAAGGGTTGTGCACCACCATGACCGCCTCTGCCCCTGAGTGGGGCACGTTTGAAGAAGAAGACGATGGCGACGACGACGTCACTGCTGATGCTGTTTCAGAGTTGTTGTTGTTGTTGTTGTTGGTAACAGCGCCACTGCCCACTGCTACCATCAGACACGTGAACCACAACACCACAACCACCACCACTGATCCTGAGCCTGAACCTAAGCCTTGCCACCGCCATCTTGCCACGAGCGACACTTGCTTTTCCCATGATCGGCTCCCATCCTTGTATACCAATGTCATATTTCATTGGCCGCCAAGTGAGGGGGGGAGGGAAGACTGAAAGGGGTGGGTGAGAGGGTGGGGGGGGGGGGGGGGGGGAGGGGGTTGGGGCAGGTGTATTGGGTTGTTCCTCTGCTCCTTATACACTCCTTTACACACTCCTCCTCCTCCTTCTACGTAATCACGCACAGACGATGTGGATGTTGGTGCTGCTGCTGCTGCTGCTGTTGTTGTTGTTGTAGTAGTAGTAGCTGCTGTAGTTGTAGCAGTTGTTGTTGTTGTTGTTGGTGCTGTGGGTGGTGTTGTGCGTGGTGCTGGGGGTGATTGTGAGGAAGAAGAAGAAGAAGAAGTGGAAGTAGGTGGTGGTGGCTGTTGCTGCTGCTGTGCTGGGGCAAAGTGCACCTCTCGGCCCCCACCTCCTCGAGGAGGAGAAGGAGGACCAAGTAGCACCCTCCACCGACCAAGAACACCTTCAACACCTCAACAACTTGCAACAACACTTGGGACACCAGTGATAACAGCAGTAAGAGGCGCTGGTACTCGCGGCCCATCTCGTCCCTCCGACGCACACAACCCCTCTTTTTTTTTCTTTTAACTTATATATATATACTTTCTTCTTAAAGACAGTTGTAATAGACAGTATAAAGTATAGTTTATTTGTTTTTGTTTTTTTTTTAACGACGACGTCGACGTCGACGACGGCAACAACAGGAGCAGCGACAACAGCAGCGGAAAGGTGGTGGCGTTGTTGCCGTTCCCGTTCCCGTTGCCGTTCCCTCTCCTCTGGCAAAAGAAGAAGCAGCACCAACAACACCCTTCTTAGCTCTTCTTCTTCGATCTGCAACCGCTCCGGCTCTCATACTGAGACTTCAGGATAATAAGACGTGCCTCGTCCTACTACTACTGCTGCTGCTGCTGCTACTGCTACTGCTACTACGACTACGTCCTGCACTGGCCGCCATTTTCCTCCGCCACCACCACCACCACCACCACTACCACCACTACAACAACCACCACCGCCACTTAGACCTTCTCCAACACTGTTCCCGATCGCCAAGATGCTGCATGTATAAAACACAAAAAAAAGAGGCAACCCACAAACAAATGAAAAAAAATAGATGCATTCAAATACATAGTACACACTTTGTTAATAATAAGCGATGGGAGAAAAAGAGGAGAAAGAGGATGTGATAGAGGGTGTGGTGAAATATATATATATATAGATATAGATAGTATATAGTGAGAGTTATTATATAGAAAAGAGGAGAGAAGAAGATGGCGGGCGGAAACCTTTCAACGGTCGAGGAGCCGGTGTTCTCCCATCACCACGGTCGCCTTCCAGATCCAATCTCCCTCTGCCTCTGACTCTTCGCTGCTTTCGCACCCGTTCAGATGCCTGGCCCCACCCCTACTCGTGCTTCTACGTGTCGGTGTGTGTGCTGAAAATGTGCCAAGATGGCCCACCCCGGCTTTGGCTTTGGCTTGGTTGCGTGAGAGAGAGAGAGAGAGAGCTAGGCTAGCTGCCTTCCCTTCCTCTGCCTCTGCCTCTACTTCTGCCTATGCTTGCACTGCGCAACGAGGTGAAGCCAACCGGCTGCTGGTCGGACAAGCAGAAGCGTCAAAGCGACCCTTTTGCCGGCGTTCTACGCATGCGCGCAGAAGAGGAAGGGGGAAAAAAAAACGTTCGAAAACTACCGCTTCCACTCCAACAACCACGCTAGCCTCGCTCTTGCGCGCGTTTCGAACCAACTACGTTTCGAACGACGGGGGTTCGAGGTTTTTCGAACGTTTCTAGCGCATGCGCTTCAGCGTTGAATTTGGGGGGAAAATGGAACGTGTAGAATTCGGAGAGCTGGGAAAATGCGGAGCGGATTTTTTCGCGTGCGGATCGATGCTTTTTTTGGGGTCGAATCGCATCGCATCGCATTGCATCGCCAGATGGTCTATCGTATTTTATCGGTGACAAGAGGCGCCTTCTTTTATCACGGCAAAACGCAATTTACTTTGCCTAATTGATCACTATATTTTCCTATACATATTACACTAATGTATGATGCTATAAAATATATTTTTATACAGTAATATTAGGTTATAATTAATTTATAATTATATAAGTCGTTCCCGGATTACAAGCAGGTTTCTGTTAATTAAAAGACTGATTCCAACAACTGATTGTAATTTTTTTTCCCAACTTATACAGGTTTTGCTTTTTGATATTTAATATTTTTCCCGTACAATTTGAAAAAGTAATCGGTTTTATATTATTTTTTTAATTAATACACACTTCCATTTCCCAACTTTCCCAATTAAAAATAGAGATTAATACTAAATATAAAATAGTCTCAGATTTCTGACAAAATTAAACTTTATCACATAATGAAAACGTATTTTTTCTCTTGCTCTAATTTATTGATATAATTTTTTAATTAATTGCCTGACCAAAATGGGCACTTTTGGTTTCCCTGGATATCGACTGTATAATTAAAAAAAGTTACACAACTTCCACATCCGGGACTTTCAAACTTTAATTACGCGGAACGAAATAAAATAATGAGATGAAACCTTTATAAAACATTTTGGCACAGGTCCTCAACTGTCATTATATTAAAATTAATTTCCGCATCGCAAAATTTCAACCACCAGAAAAATTTATCAACGTGATTTGGGGAAGAAGAAGAAGAAGAAGAAGTAGAAAAAACAAAACAAAAGGTCAACAACTTCAAAATCTATGTAGTAACTCGTGAAGCGCCATCTGGCTGCGAGAGTGGAAAGCATTTTCCGTTTCCTTCACTCCATATAATTGAGAGTAAAATTAATAAAATAAAAAGATTAACAGCAAAGTTGGAATCATTATTAAAATGGCGATTTATTTCTATGGTTTTCTATAGAAGGTAATGCACATTTGAAACTAAATAAGTCTGTTTCGATGTCACAAAGTTTACACGTGAAACCATCGTTTATCTTATTATGTATGCAATGTATATGTTCAGTGCGCAAATAAAATAGGTGCAAATATCTGGGGTGCGATGAAAAATAATCCAGTCTTCACACATGTCCCCATAAACATACACATACACTGACAGCAAAGAGAAGCTAACAAAAACAACATATTTTACTATCTATACTATGTATCAATTTTACGTTATTTCTACTTTTTATCATACACTTACACAGACAAATCCACAAATAACCAGAATGTATACCAAAAGAAGTTAATCAAAATAAAATATAAGTAAAAAATACTTGCAGCTGAGGTATGTTATTGTATTCTACTGAAAGGTCACACCTAATACCATGTTCACACGTGAGCTAATGGCTATTAACTTAGTAGCCACTAACTTAATACCTTTTTAAGATAATCGAGAAGCTAATTGCAGTTGCGTTCACACACATACAGTATCCTGTTCACAATAATGCTTGTTATACTGCGAAGAAAATGGCTGACTCGTCAGATTTTGACGAATTTATTGTGATGTTTTGGTTACACAACATAATTTTTCAAGTGGAAATAGTGGAGCTTTCGTTAAAGGTACTACATTTAATGTTATAGCAAGCTGCAGGAAGAGAACTATCGATATAGAGACGAGTATCGAACTATCGATGTAGAGATGAGCATCGAACTATCGATGTAGAGGTGAGTATCGAACTATCGATGTAGAGATGAGAATCGAACAATCGATGTTCAGATGAGTATCGAACTATCGATATAGAGATGAGTATTGAACTATCGATGTAGAGACGAGTATCGAACTATCGATATAGAGACGAGTATCGAACTATCGATATAGAGATGAGTATCGAACTATCGATATCTTTTCAATCTCAAAATGCACTGCTGAATTCACTAAACTCGGCTACGATGGTTGCCAACTATCCCCTTATTAGTTGTCAATTAAGTAATTGTGTGCGTTCAAACCTCGATAACCACTTTGTTGGCAACTAAATGCTATGTGTGAAGGGGGTTTTATATCAAATTAGGTAATCAGATCCCCATTTTATGCATGATGCAGGAGAATGAAATATGAAGACACTTTTTGCAAAATGATCGCATTAAACTATGTATACCAAATTGCTTCGTTATATAGCCCAAAACAGTTTGGAAATTATCTACAGATTTGATTTGAATTTGATGGGAAGTAAATTGTATACTTCTCCGTTTACAAAATAAACTGTTACACAAAAAAAAGCCCAAACTACCTAATGACAAAAACCACCAAATATTTCGCAAAATATCCTCATGCAATTGCTCCTTGTATATGTTTATAGCCCATGATTGTGTCTGTTGCGCAAACTATAAACAATCAAATTTCTTTTGTCTACAGAAAAATGCTTTCAGAGAAATTAAAATAGTAAGGCGCATCAGCCAATGGCGTCTCTTTCTGCAGAAAAAAACACGTAAATTGCATACGGCATTTATTATTCAGAATAGTTGCATATAGCTTTAAAATGTTTTCCAGACAGCATTTAATTCCTTTTGAATTTCTCTGCAAGGTACTATTTAGGCAGACGAGCTAATTTACTAAATTTCAACCTCGCATTTTCATGGGGAGTTTATTAGGCTTAATCGCATTTCAATGAAACCATAAGAAATTCGCCAAAATCACACTCTATATTGAAATATTCTACTGGATTGCAGTATAAAACCAGAAATCCTACCTTTCTGTTGCGCTACGTCGATATGCCACAATTTTGATAGATTTCTGGTGTGCCAAATTAACAAACACGTGGTTGGCAGTTGGGACCGGTCGAATTGCGAAACAATGTTGCCAGCTTCTCAATTGGCAAGTACTACTACATAGTACATACTACAATACAGATTCTTTAATAAAATAGAAACCAAAGTCCACTTCCTTTAAAATCTGGGCAAGTTTCTTAACAATATTTAATACACTTACATTTTGCATTCACAGGAACGGTGTAGAAGCAACAATATTAATTACAAATAAAGACAGTTGATGGGGTAATTGTGGCATGATGATCTCCAATTACATTTTTTAATAATTGAGAATGTTAGGAATTTATAAATTGCTTCAGTTTTCCGAAGTCAGCTAAAGAAAATTGCGAGAAAATTGCTCTGAAATGGGGGGTTCAAGTTCAAAACATTGAGAGAGAAAATTATAAGCCCTAAAGCATTGAAAAACCTCAACTATCTAGAAATAAAAAAATTAAGCCACTTTTCGGCGTTGTAACGCAACTCCTCCCAAACTAAAAAATACACAAAATTTTGCCACAGAGCCACAAACCACCCCCTGAGTGTTATTGGGTGCCAATTACCCAACTGACTTACCTGTGAGAGGCGTAATCTTAATCGGCAAGAAAAATAGCGCCATCTGGTGTATGCAACAAACGATATTTTGTTCCAATTTTCGCTGCTTCATGGAGTGGCGTGGGTTGGAGTGGCGCGGCGCGGCGTGGAGTGGCGTGGCGTGGACTGGCGTGGCGCGGTGTGGAGTGGCGTGGACTGGCGCGGCGCGGTGTGGAGTGGCGTGGAGTTGTGCGGAGTGGCGTGGCGTGGCGTGGCGTGGCGCGGAGTGGCGCGGAGTGGCGCCACACCACTCCGTTTTTTTTATGCCAGCCATTTTTACACATCATGCACGACCACGTCGAGCTGCTACCTTTTCATGTCCAATCACATGCATGCCACGCCACATTTCCCCATTTTTTCCCAATCCCACGCTTGCTACACTATGCCTCCCCACACTACGTGTCCACTCCCCCCAGATTCGGCAAGATTCTCTGATTCCGTTCCCGCTCCACGCCGGGTTTCCCCCATTCACGCATCTTCCGCGCCGGCGCTGAACGGCGCGGCTCGACGAATATTCAACCGGTTGAATATTCGACCGGCCGCTCGCGCCACTCCAAGCGCGTCGAGTTTCCCCATTCACGATCGGTTTTTGGCGCTGCGCCAGGCCGTTTGGCGGGTTGGAGCGATCGTGTATGGCCAGCTTTATATTCATTTCACAAACGGAATCTTAATTTAAGTACAAACCAATCAAAACATGCGATGTGGTTTTCATGGGGTGCAAGGGTATCTGACCACCTGATGTCGCCCAAGCTGAACCACAGGAACGTTGTTTACCAGAATGCTTTGCAATGAATTGTCACAAATGCGTATGACAAATTGAGGGAAGGGAAAAGGGGTGTTGACCAAGTACACCACAGCCACAGCAACGCGTGGCCGGGTACGGCTAGTGCTAAATAAAAAGAACTCTTCCAAATAAAAACAGGGAATTTAATTGATAAAACATTTAGGATAATCTCCGTAAAGGGTACTTGATAGCTCATTGTTTTTTCATGTAAAAACAATGCAAAACTGGCTTATTATACATAGACAGGGGAAGGGTCAAATGGCACGCGCAAAAAGGTCATTTGGCGGGGGGAAAAAATTGGCCAGACAATAATGGCCACAAGCGAATTACCGCCCTCGTCATTATTTTGCCCAAGACCCGGATGTAAACAATTTCTTGTTACAAAAAGCGGATCTTTCATTGCTCCAAACAAGGAGGAGTAAAACGAGCCACCCTTTGGATATTAGTTATAATCCATGGAATGAAACAGTTTTTAAAATCCAAACTTGGGAAGAAGAAAAAAAACCTCATATGCCCGAGTTTCACATTTATTATATTGAAACCTGGACTATAAAAGAAATTACAGTCCACACAACATGCATTGTATTATACTTATTTGAATTGGTATTGTAATTAATCTATACTAAAAAGTAAATACATCACGTGCTTTATATAGCCTATAGAAAGCAGGATTTCTATCCTGATAGGGCACGAGTAGATGGTCAACATGTTAGGTCAAGAGTAAAAGAGAGAGAGAGAGAGAGGTCAGGGCCAACTCTCACTGTGTTCATCAAGTCTGAGGATGAGCCATTACATTGGCAAAGTTAAGAAACGTGCAGAAAACAGTATAGCCTGGAGGATAATAAATCAGTTGGAACAGGATGCGCACCAAACGGGTTCAAGGTGATGACGGCACCACTCTTCCTACTCTTCTCAATAGTATATACTTGGTTTCAACAATTTCGGGTCAAACAAATTTCGGACATCCTTGCATTTGCCGTATAAATTTCTCATGTGTAATCGTCATGTTAAACCTGTGTTGTACGTATATACGCCCAAGCTGAAGGACTTCTTAACTATATGGTATATGCATCAAGTAGGCTGTATGAAGAATCTATAAGTGCTCAATATGTGAAACGATCAGAATCACAGAAACATTATATCTGCAATAAAGAAAACAAAACGTGCAAATTACAATTCAAAGCACAATGAACCCAAGCTTAAATAATAAGTAGTTCTATGAAGATTCCATCTCAGACAGGTTTATCTACTTAAGAAGATCATATAAGTTACATATCCCAGGTGTTGTGTGTTAATTCAATCCTCGAAATGTAATATTACTAATATTGTTGTGTTTCTGCATAAGGATGCACCTACCAATCGCAAGGAATTTACATTTGTTTTTGAAATAGGTATTGAAATGCATTGTTGCGGTTGGTGAAAGTGCTGCAGAGTCGGCCAATGACTTTGAAGCATCTCCGCCAACCAATCGGAACACAGCATGGTTTTGTAGGCGCCCTTATATAAACCAAAACTCTACACCGAGATAAATATATTTAAAGTTTATACAAGAACTCTGACAAAACTTCTCACAAAGCCAAGCAATATCGGAACACTGGTAATTTGGTGACCCAACTGGGGGGGTGTGTTCCCACCATGGGACAGCCAACATGGACGTCCTACTTCCACGTGACCTTCGTAGGTAAGTTGCCCATATATACAGTATAGTT
Source organism: Glomeris maerens (assembly GCA_023279145.1). Lineage (NCBI taxonomy): Eukaryota > Metazoa > Arthropoda > Diplopoda > Glomerida > Glomeridae > Glomeris > Glomeris maerens. Next base: position 5,348 of record WWPM01024773.1, on the reverse strand, counting down.
ATTTAAATCGATTTCTTAACATTTTAATCCTCCAAAAGAAATTTTGAAACAAACGGAACTAAAAAGTCACTATGTTCACAGTTCTAAAATGTTATATCCCTATAGTGGAAATGGGCATTTGAATACCTACGTCATGTTAATTGGCCCTTAGAAAACATGACAAACCATGCACTACAAGTTTTGTAATTGTTTTTAGTGGATTCTAATGTACGTATATTTCCATATTGAAACTTCTTCACCTATAGCAAAATCCGAATTAACAGATGAATGTGAAACTTAAAAGTAAATGGCCAACATTGAAAATAACTTCCTGCTGAATTATTTCGCGAGGGAGGTTGGGGCCATGCATGAAGAATACAGAAATAAAGATAAAAGAGACAGGTAGACAGATTGATACATTGGGACGTTCACCTCAACTCTGCTTGTGGTTGCCATTATATTGATCTTGCAATCTCATTCATCGCAATGTGACAAGTTACAAATCAAACATAAAAACTTTACATAAACTTGTTTCCATTGTTTGCAAGAGATTTCTTCCAAATAACCGCCTAAACAACTACTGAAATGCATTTCAAATTTGGCTAATAATGTTCACGTACGACAGTTACGTGAAATTATAAATCTAAGCTTCCAAGAAATTTGGAAAAAAAAAACAAGATGTTGCGTAATTTCCCGAACCGGAACGGCACGTGTTTTCAAAGATTTGTTGCATGTAAGCTTTGAAGTAATAATAAGAAGAAGAGTTTAAAAATATATAATGGGAAGAAAGAAAAGAAAAGAAAAGTAGGACTAAGCACGCTTTCACCTTGGCTGTTGCTAACACTTGAGTGTGGGGTCAAGCCCTGTGGGCAGAAGACGTTACTTCGTGCAACTTCTTCAACTTTACTGGCATCTAAATAATAACAATAATAGTGCAGAGTGTAATAACAACACGCACGACTCGGCGCATGCGCACTAACCCCAAATATGCGGAACTGGCAGTCACGTGACCACTCACACATACATCTTCCAAGCCAGCTAGCCCCCTGTAAACTCCCGCAGCATCTTCCAAGAAGATCAAGCACCACTTCTACAATTTAGAGGAATACTAAAAAAAAACAAACAAGAATCTCAGGGAAAAACTAACATGTCTCAAAATAACACTATCCCCAAAAATCTAGAGAATTTCGTTTTGAATTAAGTTACAAAAATTACAGTGCAGTTTTAAACTTCAATAAAACTTTCGATATACGTATCATTAAATTAAGATGTAATCGCCATATGAAAGAACGATAATGAAAGTCTTTCCAAACATGTGGAGAGGGAACTTCGACTAAAGTGAAAAAGTATTAAATCTTTTAAATGATATTGTCATGTCGAAACGGATTTATATCTATTTCAGTGGTGGAAAATTACGAGTTCAAACAACTTGTTCGAGAGGAGACGAATCCTTTACTCATAAGTATACAAGGACGAAACCCATCCTTTAATTCACGCCAACCGGTTTCGGATTTATGTCCATTTGTACATGGTGATTGGAAAGATCATTGTATTGCAACAGGAGGGTATTTTAAAAGCGATGTGACTGGCGTAATGGCGGCCAAGAAGAGACACAATGGGATTGCTGACTTGACTATATACAGTATGCGGTTTGGACGTAAACATTTGTGGACATGGAGGCAAAGGGTTGAGAAATAAAAGATGAGGGGAATAAGTAGAGAAGAATAGAAGAGGATACGGATGTCACGACATGTTTCAAAAGTACCTGAAGTCACATGCCATACTTTGCACGTTTTCTTACGTCAGCACTACATGTGCTCAATGCCTTCCCCCCCCCACAAAAAACACAACAATATACAAAAAAAACTTTACTTTTTTTGTAATAAGAAAAACCACAGGAGTAGACAACTAAATTTCTAAAATTCCTTTTTGATTTATTTTAAAGGGATGGCAATTGTGAGCTTGGCAGCATCTTACGGCGATTTCTACGATTCGTCCCAAAATGATCAGGTAAGGAGATAAATAACGATCATTTCTTTAAATCCCATTTATGTACATCGTAGTATTTCATCTTGTGCAACTTGATCAATAGAAAGTATCTTTTTCCCCTTTGCTCATATAATAAGAACACGAATGTGTTCAATATTAATCACCAACTAGTTTCGGTTTGTACAAACCATCATCAGGGTAAAAAGTTCCTACAAATGTTTAAACATGTTAGATTACAATTAACAGTAATCCAGAGGTTTACAACAAATACCTCAGTAGTCAAGAAAACCGCATTGAAGATTGTGCAACTTGGTTTATTAAATCGGTCACAGGCAAGTTGAATATACTAGCTTCAACTACTACTTGCAATCTTTCAATAACTCAAGGAATATATTGTACCATGTTCGTTACATTGTATTGAAATCCACTTCAATTTAATCGTGTCATTTTTCATATGCATAATCAAATTGGCCATTTACCCGGGTTTAAGGTACATGCAATAGACACGGCGTATGGTTGTGCAGAAGATGGGATATACTCGAGGGAAAGGTTGAGTTCGTGATTGTCTTTCATGGGCCAAAATAGTGAATCCGGGTTCTTCACCTCCGACCCGAGTTTCTATATACCTGGAGCAGTGTACTTCCTGTGTGACCTTGCCATCCGTTACTGCTGACCTCGCGTGCCGTGCAAATCGTTCCCGGCCTGCAAACACAAAAATGCCCTTTAAAAACCACCTTCACACTTCATATACATGCCGGCCGAAGACCATTATACAATTGAAAAATATATATACAACAGAGCAGAAACAAGCTTTCGTGAAGTCGGCTAACGGAATGAAAAGCGACAGATTTATTGAATAGAGCCAGATTGTCTGAAACCTGGCCAGACCACAAGTATTTTAAACAGTCTAGTATAGTACTTCATGTACAAGGATATGTGAGCACTTGACTCGTAAACTGATAGCACATTTCGTTGACAATTTCATTACAAGTGCAGTAGACATGCGGTGAAAGCTCAACTTTACACGCGAAACTTGTCGGGATTAAGCAAGTTCTGTTACGTCTCACTTACTTTTGTATTTTTGCCGCACAATTGTGATCACTTGTATGCATTGCTCTTGTATGAATTACTGAAATATACAATTCAATTTAATGCAAAGGATGAATATGGGATAACGAAATACGTGAACGTACCGCAAATAGTCTTATCGTGTTTCTCTTTGATTGATGATCTAGAACAGGAAAGTTCAAATGCATATTACAGCAAAAGTAAAAGTTACATTAACTACAGGATAACTTTGTTCAAACTGCTGAGATTTGCGAACTAAAGTGGAAAGTGAATGCTAGAATGCGAACTACTAGTAAATTACAAATTAATTTCTCTCGATTTCAATAGCAGGATGGTGGCACAGGCACAGATGCCCAAGTGTTTGTCGGTCTACTAACACCACAGTCAAGAACAACAAACGTCTGCGAGAGATCATCGTCAAAAATGCAACCCGAACTAGTTCTCTACGATGATTGCTCAAGATTGGAAGATGGTTATTACGCAGACTACAACAACGATTGCCACGATTACTTTAGGTAACAAAATCACTAATTAGAAACGGTTGAAATCTATATCATTGACAACCATTTTTCCCTGGTGTACAGATGCCATGGAGGAGCAAGGTTCAACTACTCCTGCGGAACAACGATGCAGTTTGACACCCTCTCGGCATCTTGCAAGGAAACTGCGATCTGCCGTCTTCCTTCGTGCGCAGCTCGGCTACCAAACTCCGTAATCATCGTGCCCAACACCGATTGCAGATTGTTCATCCGGTGCATCGGTAACGGTCATGCAACGGTGCAATCATGTCCACCAGGATCCTTCTTCAACACGGCCACATCTTCCTGCTGCGCAACTAAGACCGCCAACACCGCTGCTTGCGCGGATGCGGATCCCTGTTCCGGCAAGCCTAACGGATGCTACCCGGATCATCTGTCGGCATGCCGCAGGTATCACCGGTGTTGCAACGGTACCGTGATATCGGAACACGAATGCCCACGCAGGGAGATGTTCGACCCAACCCGGAACAGATGTGTTCCCGCCAGTACTGGCGTAAGGTGTTCCAACAACATTCACAGGATCCAGTGCGCATCTAAACCTGACGGCTACCACGTGCTAGGCAACAGTGGGTGTTCAATGTTCCATTTGTGTAAAGCTGGCGCACCGGCTTCTGGGTTGTTGCAGTGTCCGGCTGGCGAGCTGTTTGACGCTGCGAGACAGTGCTGCAGGGAGAAATCATCCGTTGCATGCGACAACTCGGATACGCTGTGCTCGGCAAAAGTTGACGGTTACTATCCGGATCTGGATTCGAGGTGTAGGACGTTTCACTATTGCAAGAACAGACGTGTTACCGCCAGACTGTCTTGCGCCAAGGGTCGTCTCTTCGATGCCGATGCGGGTCACTGTACCGATGAATCAGCAGGACGATGTGCTGGGGTGCAAGGTATCCTTGGATCTTCTACCGGAACAGGATCGTCAGACTGCCAAGGGTATCCTGACGGTTACCACGTGGACGTTCCCGGTGGATGCAGAAGATTACTGTATTGCAAACTGGGTAACAGGCTATCGGAAACCTTCTGTCCTCCCGGGGAAAGGTACGACCGGACACGGTTACAGTGCAAACCGCTGCGTTTGGCGCGATGCGATGCCGGACCCGGTAGCAATAAGACCGACAAGTGTTCTGGCAAGCAAGACGGTTACTACCCAGACTACGAAGACAACTGCCAGAGTTATTATTACTGCCAAGGTTCCAGGTACTTGGTTTCGCTTCGATGTTCTTCCGGAACCACGTTCGACGAAGGCAGCCGTTCCTGCGTAGCCAAAGGCACGGTAACGTGCAAGGCTGCTCTTTCCAACCGTGATCTTACGTTGACGAATTCAAGGTGCTGGGGAAGATCCGACGGGTTCTACGCGGACACGCTGAAAGGCTGCAAGGAGTACGTAAGATGCAGGCAAGGAGCGTTAGCGGCAAGGTACCAGTGTTACAAAGGAAGACTTTTTGACAGTGCGGTTCAAACTTGCGTCCCGGACGTGGCCTTAGTATGCTCCGATGAGGGGAATGGGTTTTGTTGGAAGCTTCCCGATGGAAGATACACGGATTACGCATCCGGTTGCGCGTATCAGTACGAATGCAGATCCGGCTTAACATCCCTAATCCCTTGTTCCACCAAGAACACCAACAACAGTACCTCTACCTGCGAAGCACTGTGCAGTCCAGCACTAGCGAACTGCACCGGTGTCCCGGATGGATATTACCCCGACAAGAACAGTTATTCCAGGTCATTCTACCGATGTCACGGTGGCTTCCAGATCTTTAGAGGCCATTGCTTGGG
>WWPM01024772.1:0-13646 GCA_023279145.1 Glomeris maerens | reverse complement strand
AAAAAATATCGATTTAGGCTTTGTTTTCCCATGCGCATGATGTATTTAAAAAGAGTTTCATATATTGACTGTTAGTCGATTTAATGTGTTATTCAGTTATTTATATACAGTATATTATGTTTCAGGCAATGTCTAAAGATAGTGACTCCCTCATAAATGCGGCGAATTACTTTTCGCAGGAAAAATACGATCCAAGAAATGGGTGACTTCTTTTTCTTCTTTTGTACACATTTACGTAGTATAGTAGTAGCATTTTCAATGCTAAATTGGTAGTGTGTGACTCACTTACTCACTGGTTGTTGATCCTTTTTTCCCCCTGTTTTCAATTTCTGGCACACATTTTGCTCAGATGGTGGAAACATCCAAAAGTCAAAGAAAACTGGAAGATTGTTCTTGCTGCATTTGTCCTACTTGTTCTTGGATTAGGTAAATTAATTAATTAATCAATTATGTATAGGTATATAGTTTGTTTTGTAAAATGAAGATAACTTGGTGTCCATTTTCTGAATTGAATGTCTGAATTTCCTGAAGAATTTGCTTGGAAATTGTCATCAGGAAAAGTAATCGTGACCAGTTTGTTATACAGGGTGTAAAAAAAGTCTTGCCTGTTTGGAAATAACTTTGACATCGATGATTGTAGGTGACTTATGAGTATGAACAAAGTTGGTCTACACGCTGTGGGGAGCACCTACGTATGATATCAAATTTGACCTTGATGCCCGCTTTCAAGGCCATTCGAAAATTAATTTTGTTAGTTTTGCCGATAGGGGAATAGTTTCAATTTAGGAAATGTTGCCAGCCATATTCTGAACATTTTGGAGAAAACAGAGTTGAAATCGGCCAATAAACACGGCAGATATGGCCAGGTTATTTTTGGTGCTGCCCCTTGAAATATTCCCAGCATGAGAAACCGTTTCACTACATTTTGCTTTGAGAGGTTGGTAATGCAGGAAATAAGAAGCACAGCAGCTGCTTGGTTGCAAAATGTTTATAATTTTCGTTTATTAGCTGCCATTTTTAAACAAAGTTAAGGGGAACTGTTTGTATATAATTTAAAAAAGAAACAACTGCAATTAGAAGGCGAGGAATTGGTTGAAAAGTAAAAATAACTGAAAAAGAAAGTAAACGGGCTCATGGCCCAACATTTGTCACATTTCCAGACTGAAATGTTGGCATTGGGATGTGTATTTTTAAAACACGGGTGGTCGCAATCTCCAATCTCGTAGTTTACTGTGTCATATGTTTCTGGATAAACAGTCTGGCCGGATAAAAAGTAGCCCTACATTTTATATTGCTTCGTAGATGTTGATTTCTGAAATGGCGATTCATGCTTTTCTCACTGTTTACACTGTATTTACATAATTTCATGCAGGGAATCGGCGATGGCAAATGCGAGTTCAAGTGTGTAAAGTGACCGCATCCACTTGCCCTGAATTTAAAGTGTATAATGTTTAGTTGAGAGTAAACGAGGTCTTGTTAGTTGATAATTTGCAAGATTAGATTTGTCAGCTTATGAACTAGATTTTATTACTGAGTACGATTCTGTGTTGTTTCTCTCCCCCCAAAAAATTTAAGAGAAGTCTGTTTACTAATTATGTTTTTATGTATTTTTAATAGGGCTTTTGGTGGCAGGGGTGATAGTTGAAGTCATACCAAATAAAGGTATTTAATCGGTTTTTGCTTATTTACGAAAATACAAAAGCAATTGGAAACTTGTGAAATTATTAAAAAAAAACTTTAATGTGCACACTTTTAAGAAATATTGGCTTTGTTTATAACTGTTATGCAAAATATAAGTGTATATTGTAAAACTAAAGTAGGAGTATCAGAAGTGACATTGATAAAAGATGACTTATACCGGGTGAGTCATGAGTTCAGTGACGGCCTGTTGTTTTCGTAAATGAATGGTGTAGGAATGGAAATGCAAGTGGAAAGTACTCAGCAGGTTGGGGGCTGTCTAACCATGTGCCCATTGGTGACCTTGAAAGGTGGGATCAAGGTCATCCGCATTGAAATGCTAACTTTGTAATTATTGGCGCTAGTGGGCTGATATCATTTCGTGAAATGTTCAGCACCGTGTTCTAAGCGTAATGCAGCAAACAGATTGACTTATGACTCACCCGGTATATTGCGCTTTGTATATTAGGAGACGTTTAACATTTGGGAGCACTATTTTTAAACTTGTTAAATAGTTTTGTGTGTATCAGAATCCAAAACAGTGTATATGGCTGTATTAAAGTTTTAATTTTTGGTTTTGTTTCGGTTTCTTAGCAGGCTACAAGGGTCTGGTGTTTTTCATCGCGGGTGCCATCTGTTTTATTCCCGGAGGTGAGTTTGTCGGTAAGGATCGTGAAGATGACGCGTGTTACTGACCACGAGTGTTTCTTAAAACACGTTTAAAGCCTATCACGTGGTGTACGTCTACTGCGCTGTCAAGGGCCGTCGTGGCTTCGATTTTCACAACCTTCCTCTCTTTAACTGAAAAAAAACAAACGAACAAGAATCTCCGATTGTGTCCATAGAGGCGAGAAAGGTCCACCGTTGTCCACTCGCTTCTTACTTATGTGTGTCGTGCACTGTCTGGGACGGGGGCGGGGAGCCGAACCGGCCACTTGCGTGAATCTGTTCGCGAAGGTCTGACTTTTCCAACGCGAGTTGAACGGTAGAAAAAGAAATTGGTCTTTTGACAGAAACATTCGTATCGCGCGCTCGTGTTGGGCCAATGCTCAGATCCTTACGTCTGACATTTTACAGGGTGTCTACCGATTTGATAATCGTGAGAAAATCCTGATTTTGTTTTATAAAAATCATGATCTCCTTACTGAGATCATATTTCAAATATGTATTATTATTTCACAAATATGAAGTTGCACACGCGATTACTTCATTCCTGTCCTCAGAATGTTTTTGGACATGTAAATTTCTGAATTTCCATTGTTCATTTACTGGGAAGAAATGCATTTTCTAACAAATGGTTTCCTTCTGGTAGTCACTTCATATTTTTCTTTTGAAATACGATCACGGTAATCCAGACATAATTCACGATATCTCGCGTTTGGATGTTATATTTTCGCATTGGTTCTTTCTATTATATCCACCCGCATGCGATACAATGTAATGCTGTCATCTCACCAAAGACTACTTTTGTACCTACGTATTTATTGTCCGTTACGGATTTTTTCCGAAAACCGAACGATGTCACGATCGATTCTCGAAATTTAATCACGGGTTGACGAGGTTTTTGAAAGCATCCTAATTCTTAGCGTACGAGTATATGAGGATACGGTAATAGTAATAAGAAACGACGACGAATCATGTGGCCTTCGACCAAGAGTATTTGCGCACGTTTGTACAGCGTTAACCTCGTGCCGTATCGACTTATTATTATTATTATTTCTCAAGAAGCTCAATGTGTAAATGCGGTGGAACGAGATTTCCGTTTTGCATGTTCGTCTCTCGCTCTCTGCCGCAAACATGTAAGTAGGAGGTGTACATCGATGAAGTTGCATAAAATACGAACACGCAAAGTGAGTTTATTTCTTAGCATGTCATTTTGGTAAATAACAAATATGTGTGTCACGAAGGCTACATCTTTTTTTTCATAGGAAGTTATCACCGCCTTGAGCGTTGTTCAGTCTCCGCGTACTAGAAGTGGGGAAAGAGAGAAAAAAGTGTGAGTTGTTGTTCAACCGTAAGGTATTCGCTGTAAACTTTGTCCTGACCTGGACAGGTTTTGCCGAGTTGTTTTTCCTCGACTGCTTCTCTCCAATTTCAATGGGTCCATCTTCGTCTTGTACAATACTAAATTTTCAACAACGTGACCTTTATTCTATATTTGCGCAGTGAGTGGAAGATTTTATAAGTACAGTCCTCCCTCGTTAATCCGGCAGATATGGGACCAGAGCACCGCCGGATTACTGGAAATTAACTAATAATGACGAATTTTAACAGCAGAAACTACGTTTTATTGTAGGCCTATAATTTTGTAGATTATCTGCAGAAGTCAATGTGTTTCTGCAGAAAATGTAGCAGCATATTTTCAGATGTGACTGCAGAGTTTCTGCTGAAAATATATTAATAGTTTGCAGATATTTTTCAGAATTTCAGATTTTGTACAAATATATTTAGATTTTCTACAGTCATTGCAGGAATTCTGCAGAAACCACTATTCCAAATTTGAGCATAAATAATAGAAACAGAGTGAATGAAATAAATTCTATTAGCATGGATGTACGGAAATTCTTAAAATCGAAATCTTTATTTACCTCCAGACAAATTTGCTAAAATATTTCAGGAGGAAGGCCAAAAAAAAACGCCGGATTACCGGAGGCGCGGGATAATCGAAGGGCCGGATTATCGAGGGAGGACTGTATTACTGTATTTTCCGGTAGATTAAGCGCACGTTTTGTAAACTCCGGGAGAAAAGTAGCAAGTGAATTGCGGGAAAAAGCTTGAGTGTGCATTATCTACTGGAAAACACGGTACTTCGTACATGGTCTTTGGCACCTTTTCACGTGCAGACTGTAAATTAATTACACAATGGAAAAATCCATTTATTTAGCTTCATGTCGTAATTCAACACGAAGAAGCACACATTTGTCGCTTTAAGATATTTTACTTTCCACTCTTACTCGATAAACGTGGTGCCAATCACCAAATAAATCACCACGCGTTAAATTCCAACCTTGTAGAAGTTTGGCGGCTTCGCCGGGGCGCGGCTACGGGTTTCTTGCCGTCTGCTCCTTTCGGCCTTGTACCTGCAACAATATTACGGCATAACCCTGAAATATAAATAATAAGCGAACAGGTACGGATACCGGTAGGCAACGGGGACGTGTTTTGGCCGGCCGACGCGGAGGTCTTGGGAGACGTGACCTTGTTCTTGGCCACGCTCGGATGCCGGTGATCGACTTTGATGGGAACTTCTCGCACCCTTGCACCGGGTCTTGCCACCGGATGATTACGGGTGACATCTAGAAAAAGGTCAGGGTCAGGTTGGCGCTTCACCGGCCGCAAAACAGACTCCCGCTCCGGTTCTGGTGAGCGACCCCGTGACTCCACTCGCGGAATGAATTCGCAGCCTGACTTTGGAATGGAAAGGTGACTTATAATTTAAAATTCCAACTTGTTTGTGTTCACGGCACAACACTCATAGTCCGTTTGCTTACTTGGTGTTGAATTATGTCGTCCACGGGGAAGAGTTGGTCGCAGTATTCGCAGGGGATCTCGATCACGTCTCTAAAATAAGGCGATCGTTCCCATGCAATTCGGTTGTTGTTTCAAAGACCCCCCCCCCTAAGTCAAATACTTTTCGGTGTCACCGGGCTGGTATAAATTGTTAGTCAGTCTGAGATCCGTTTCGATCGGAGGTTCGAAATCGCGCCGCAGAAGGTTGCCGCCCAAGACGTCTTCGGGAAAGTCCAATCTGCATTGCGACTATCGAGAACATCCGCGCTACTTTATCTAATCTAATCGTCCTGAAGCCTTATTTGGATTCACGCATGTGCATACCTGATGGTCTTCTATATCTTCCGCAGCAAAAGGTTCATTGCAGAATTCGCAAGGTAATATCACAAGGTCATCTAATTTTTTTTTAGACAAACAAACATGAACAATTGTTACGTGAACCATTTCTACGCGGAGACACTAAAAGTATACCACATTCAGGTAGAGGGTTCTCGGGGGGAGGAGGAGGCGGCCGGTAATCTGTTCTCGGAGTCGCAAACAACCCCGGACCCGTCGCGTCCCCGTAGCCCTTTTCAAGTTGCGAGACGTTGATGGCCGTCGTATCGCTGAGTACGTCGTCTTGCAGCATGTGCATGGCCAGCAGTTCATCCATGTCTTCCTGGGAAAGGCTCGATACGACACGTCTCGGGTCGATGACGGGTTTGTGAACACCTTTGAACGAATCCGCGTCGCGTTGCGAATGCCTGTTCACTTGCGGCATGTCGTTGGTCCTTTTACCAGCAGACGGTCGCAAGCTCCCCAACAATGAAATCTGAATGGGAAGATGCGTTACAATCGGGGTTTTGGAATTGTCAATGTATACGTGAACCGAGCTAACATTTGAGTAGTCGTCCTCGGGAAAACGGATACCAACTGGGAAGGAAGCCGAAGCAGGTGTTTGCGAGTTGTTACGTACGTGGGCCGAACCTGCGCAGCAAAGGGCGCGTACATTACCATATACAAGTGTGATTTATTGTTTTGTTTTGTTTCAGCCGTACTTTCAGGACTGCCAAGTTTGTGATTGCTGGCCTCGTGAACGATCTGGTTCTTGAGCATGACGTACGAGCCGCAACCTTCGCACCGCTCCGTCCGGCTTCCGCAGTAGTCCTCGTGCTCGGCCAGGTCCACGGCCGCCGTCTCAATCTCGCAGTAAGGGCACTTGACTAGACGTTTGCCGCAAGATGCTTTCTTGAATGTTCGAAAAGGTCCGTTAATGAACGAGGTTCATTTTCTTGTACGTACATAATAAGGCGTCTGCGGTCGAACCTGATGGGACCGCAAGTGTTGCGTTTCCATGGACTCGTTGCACTTGTCGCATTGGATCCGCTTGTGAGTGTCTTTAACGTGTTCTTCCAACTCTGATTTTGGAAAGGGCACGTCGCAGTACTGGCACAGGGATATGTTCCTGACGCAGTGCATCTCGTGAGTCATGAAATTCGCGGCTAATACGTCGCGTTTGCTGAAGGGACAACAACAACAACAATCATATCTTGACTTATTTCAATTTGTTATCTTTGCGTATATAACTGGGTATTTTGTGAATACAGATATGATGTAGCAAATATTGAACCGATATAGATAGATTAATTTTAATCATGCGACAGGCAATTAATATGACGTCATTTGTAATAATAATTGCAATGCGCATAAAACTAATTTTACCAATTTTTACAGGTTTTGGTGTCTTGGTCGGAAAGGTCCATGCTTTATGATGGATGGAAGGAACTGTGAAAAGAAATTTACAAATGGGGTTAAAACGCCAAGGTAATATGATTTTCCTATTCGTAAGCCCGAGACAACGTAAATCCATATTCGTAAGTTCGAGACAACGTGTATCCCTATTCGTAACTCGGGGCACACCCGTGTTATGCAGATTATTTTGTTGCATGTGTCATCATCTAATTTTGGATCTCTTAATTCCATCCATAAACGGCAGCCATTTTTTCCCAATTCACAAAACTCGAATTACTAATTATAATGCGTACTGTTTGGTATGGCACAAATTTATTACGCCATGTTTTTGAAATTTTTGGTTTAGGTCAATTAATTTAGGGATTGCATGGAAAAGTGTCCGTTATACAGCTTCAGCTAACAAATTCCTATTTGATCTTATTATATACGGCTTACACTCCATATTTTTATGGTAGTTTGCGAGTTTCTTTGCAACTAAATGAATTATCTGTATAATATTACCTTATCCGGAGGGCTGAAAGTGAAATATTAGTCGTGATGTACACAGACGAGCAAATTACGACTTGGTACGTTCATAGAGACTATCTGTTGAAAAGTTCCACATTCTGCCGCTAGATGCCGTTGCTACGAATTTGGGGGTACCGTATCGATACGCCTCTGTGATTGGTGCGCGTTCCACCAATGGCAGTTGGGTACCGCCCAACGCTAAGAGGCTATTGGTCGGTGCAGTTTAGAATGTAACTGCTGCGTTTGAATTTTCATTCTCCTCCCCGTTTTGTATTGCGAAGTTCCGCGTTTCATCTGACGGTTTTGTGCCTAGAAACTCACCATAATGTAAGCGTTTTGATTGGTTTTGATCATTTTCATTCGTTTGCGTTTAAATTCAAGATGCCTGCTACGTTTTTTTGTAGTTTCAGTTCATTTTAAACCGAAAAAATTCAATTGTTGGGGTAAATTTCTCGACATTGAATTCAATTGGTGTTGCTTCATTAAAATTGCAACTATGGACATCTCATATTGTACCAATTATAATAACAAATAGCTCAGCGTATTTCCCAGGGACTGATTTCATTAACACCGGTTTTATTTTGCACAGGTTCATCGTTAATTGAACGAAATCTTCAAATAATTCGACTTAATTGTGTACACATCTCCAAATTAAAAGTGAGTTAATAAATTCAATTACATATACAGTCTTATTATTTGTAGATTGTAGAACAACAATCTTATCTTAATTCAAACACTGGTAATAGTTTTCACAACGTGTACATGTATTATAGCGAAACAGTCTCGCGCGTGTGAAAAACTTCAGACAAGATTCCCGAAAACGGTTTGTACAATTCAACGAATGACATTTTCAATCCTTCATATTTCAGATGCGTGGCTTTATATAATTTCATTGGTTGTGTTCGTACATCGTTACACAGTAATTACAACAAGAAAGGAAACACGATTATAAGACGTACATCTTAAAATTACATTTCCATATCACCGGGCCGTAGCAAAAAAAAATCACATGCACATCAAGTACGTATTATACATACAATATCACTGAGCTATGATACAGAATATTTTCTCAAATGGAAAACAAATTCCCCACGTTTTTATAAGCTTGCTTTGGTGTCTGTCCGTCACCACAGAAAAGGGTTCCACGCAGTGGCGCCATCTAGCGTTGTCCGCCATACCTTGCTTTTTTCCATATTTCTAACTGCAAATTTTTCGATTGCAAGTTTCGAATGCAAACAAAAATTAGAAAATACAAAATAATAAAATAAAAGTTTTTAATAAATCCACGCTTTACAACATCTGAAACTGGAAAAGTGGGGGCGCATCACCGTTATACTCGTAAAATATAAAAATACGCCCCCACGTTTCCAGTTTCAGATCTTGTAAAACGTGGATTTATTAAAAATTTGTATTTTATTATTTTTTTATTGTAGGATTTCCTTGACGGCCACTTTAGAAGTTGGAACAGTTGTCGGAAGAACATTGGTCCGCGGACTCGTTCTTGCGATTGTTTCCCGCCGCGTGGGGCACGGCGTTGCCACAGTTCGGCCCAAACTCCATTTCGTACTTGGTCCTCCAGTACAACGTCTCCCAATGGAGTTTCTCCATCTCGGCTTCGTGTTGCTCGTGCCGCATGATCATGATCTCGGCCGAGCGGCTCGTCGGCGGGGTCCTCGCCTCCAACCGCTTCCGCGCCCCGTTCAGGGGCCTCAGTTCCTCCTGGCTCTCCGAAGCCATGTGCATGTGGCCCCTTGGGTCCAGCGATATGACGACTTCCTCGGCCTGATGGTGGTACGATGGGGCCTTCGCCGCCGCCGTAGCGGCTAAAGTTGCCGCTTCGGGCACGAAGGCCGAAGAAGTCTTGTTACTCGAAGTCGCTCCTCTCGTTGGGTACTTCCTCGTCGTCGTCTTTCTCATAAGCCCCAGTGACTCCCTTCGGGCCTTTGCCATCATGTTCTCCCAGGCTTTGCACAGTTGATCCGGGGTCCTTGCGGCGCTAACGCAGTAACTGGAATTGAATTTGGCCGCTATCTCGGCCCATGCTGCTTTCTTACTGTCGTTTGTGCAAGTGTCCTTGGTTTTCATCTTCAGTATGTCCTTCTTCTGCTCGACAAGGGCCGTCAAGAGGTTCTTGTCCAATGCGGTCATGTGGGTCATGTGTTTTCGACCGGACATAATTTAATCGTTTTTGTAACGGCTGAAAGTGAGGAAATGGTGTAAAATTAGCATCGGTTTTATGCGAAACAAAGGCAGATGCTATAATTCAGTGAGCTTTTTGGTTGGGAGATTATAGGAACCATGACGACGGCTTGGATGGAAAGCATCCTTGTTTTCAAGCATGGTGCCATGCGTCACACAGAGATAGAGAATGCGGATGCGGATCGCGTCCGGAAATCCGCACCGGGGAACACTCGACTACCGGCGCCACCTGAAGGCGGCGTTGCGCACTAGAAGGAAGAATCGAACGTGACGTCAGCGATGGCGACCATCTTTATCGCACCGAGATCGTCGGCGACTCTCGCCCGGTTTTCGCATTTTAAGCAACTCGGCTCAAGGCTGATCGCCTCCAGCTTTAAAGTATTAAATCTATATGCACGCGTTTTAAGCTTTTTTGTTAAGAACAAGTGAAACTGATGACAATTTCAACGAACTTTCTTTAGGTTCCTCTGAAGCCATGCTGTGTCGGCATCGATGAAAATCAGTTGCCGCCGGTTAGGGGTCGTTCATAAATTATGTTTGGTTTTCTGTATCCCTGTGTACCTAATGAACGCGTTCAAAGAATTTACCTATTTTCCAATATTTTCAAATAAATTCCTAAACTTTCGTATATTTTTTGGTAATATTTCAGTTGATCTCACCAGAAAACTGGTAGTGTTTATTTACAAATCGAAAAATTGTAAGCAATTTCATTTGAAAGAGATTGTATATGACGGCCAAACGATACAAAATGAATTGCATTACTTAGAAATACTTCAATTGAAAAGTAATTACGTGTTGAAGTTCCTTCAGCACAGCTGAATAATGTAAACCTAAAGTGAACTGTTTTTAAATCCTTGTATCTTTGCATGATGGTTAAGAATTCCTATATATTTTTTGCTTTGGTTTCTCAGCGTACAAAGATCGATGCGGCCACTATTGAGCATCTGGAGAGGTTATCTCTCGTGGATTTTGCAAACGAAGCCGGGATCGTGCGGTTGGAAGCCGCGATCCGCTTCGCCGATCAATTGACGGCCATCGATACCAGCGGAGTTGAACCGATGTACACGGTATTGGAAGATAGGTTGGTTTCGCACGCGTCCGTCTTTCCTTCTTGCGAACGCTGTAGCTAAATTCGTCAAAAACTAACATTGTGAAAATCAAATCGAGGGATCTGTACCTGAGGGAAGATCTGGTCACCGATGATGCGTCGCGTGAAGATGTTTTAAGAAACGCGAGTGTCGTCGAAGAATATTTCGTTGCTCCTCCGGGTAAACCGATGAAGTATAGAAATGACAGTGTTACGTGGCAGTCTGGTAACTGCTGCGCTTCTTTCTAGGAAATATCCCACTGATGCCAAAAGGGAATTACGAAAAATAGCTTTCAAGCCGTGTATAATTAATTGTCGGAATAATACAAGGAGACTGCGGACACAGAAAGGGTTTCGTTTATTAAGCACGTGAAAATGCTTTTAATGGGAACTCGCATACACAACACTGCGAAACTACATACTACATATTTCTTTGAATTCAACAATTTCAGGAAAAATACTACAGGAAATACGATATTCAACCAGCGTTGCCTCGCGTCTTCGACATCTTAGGCATCGGTCAGAGCCGCAACTCCCGGAAGGACTTTCCCTGTTGAAAATATGTTTTCAGACACGGACACGTTTCTCGCAGTAGAAACCTCTCATTGCCAAAAACTATAAAATTTACCTTCCAGTAGCTCCAAACTAGCTCCGCCTCCGGTGCTTACGTGGCTCACGAGGTCTTCCGTATTCCACTTCGCGCAGCACGTCGCGGTGTCACCGCCACCTTTTAAATTATTCCCAAGAAAAGCTTCAGCAATTGCAGGGTAGCCACAGTAATTTGGATTTGAAATTCCATGACTTTTCCCCGTTTTCCCTGACCAGTTTTCAGTTTTCCCTGCCTGTTTATGTTTCATTTGTTGGAAAAATAAAAATCTGTATTTTGATAATTTGCTTCCTATATTTGCTGGTTACATTTCACAATTTTTACAGCTGCTAAAACGTGTTCAATAGCACTGCAAACGCATCTTAAATTCTTTAAAAATACAGCACAAATAGTACAGAAAAACTCGGGACATTTCTTCTATTAATACACAAAAAAAATCACATTTTAATAAAACAAAATCCCTCTATAAATTAGCATTGCATGAACGATCTTTGATTTCGTCAAATTAAGCTATTGACTTTGGTGGCTGTGAACAATAAAAAGGAGCTTTAGGGGGCTATTCAATGAATTAATGCCTCAAAGCCAAAATTATTAATTTCTGCAACACGAAATGTTGATATTTCAAAAATTTCCCTGACTGCCTTCAAATTTCCCTGTTTTCCCTGTCTGTGGCCACCCTGAATTATGACCGTTTCGTTGAAAGGAAAGTCGAAAGGGACTGGGACCAAACCTATTATCGTCGTGGCCCCGGTTTTCGTCGCTTCGACGACTGCGTCCATTATGCCTTTGGTCCCGGCCGCAAAGTTTGACAACTCGGAAACTCCCATCGGTCTACACGTTGCAAAAAAACAATTACGAATGAGATTTGCGGGGAGGAATTTCATAAGGAGATTCACCCGTTCCACACGATGGTCTTGGCACGCTTGACCGCTTCGACGAAGACTTCGGTGGATTTGGGGCCAACATCCAAACCCTAATGTTTGGGAATCCAATCGGAAACGATGAAAGGTGCGACACGAAGGTGGACGCAACAAGTTGTCGTACTCGTACCATATGACCATCGGGGATTCCGCTTTCGAGGGTTGCGCTGCCAACTTGGGCATCTTCGCCGAATTTGTTACCCGTCACGAAGTCGATCGGAAGATGTATCGATACCCCCTTTTCCTTGGCTTTGTCCATCAACTTCTGAACGATGTGCGAGCCAGCCTCGTCAAACAGCGACTTGCCGATCTGCCGACCAAGTTACTCTTTCAAGTTGCCGACCGGTTTAGAACTAAAAAAAAGTATTATATAAAGGAACCTTCATGTCGTTTAAAACTTTGAGGAAAGTGAAAGCCATGCCGCCACCGATGATCATCTCGTTCACTTTATCCAGCATGTTTTCAATAAGCTGGATCTTATCTTGCACCTTGGCTCTGGAAATAGTGGTTCTTTTGCAAGATACAGTCGAAAAAAAAGGGAGGGGCAAGATTATTACCCTCCCAGAATAGCGAGGAACGGTCTAGCGGGCTTTTCCATCGCGATCTCGAAGTATGTCAATTCCTTCTTCATGAGGAATCCGGCAGCCCTTTCACTGTGTTCCACTCCAACCATTGAACTAAAATAATTTTCTTCTAAATACTAGTTTTTTCACAATGAATGGCTTCATCGAATTAGGGAAAAATAACCTATGGGCTCGATGAGCCGTCCCGAAAGCATCGTTGACGTACACATCACCGAGTTTTGTCAGCGATTTCCTGAATTCCACAACTTGTTCAGGAGTAGCTTTCGTCTTAACAACAAGAGAATTAACCTGCTTATAATCTATTCAAAAGAAGTTGAGAAAAAAGGCGTGGCATACGCGATGCTCGCGATTGGCTACGTTGAAAAAAGGATCGTCTTGTGGTTTCTGCGGCCAATCAAAATATTGGAATCAATGCTGCTACTCACGCCCACATATCACGTGGTTTTCGCTATCCAATAAGCTTTGAATGTGGGCACGCCTTTTTTCTCAACTTATTTTGAATGAACTATAATTAATTTCTCTATTGTTGGTTTTTATTATAGTTTTTCGCGCATATTTTGCTTATTTTGCGCTCTAAGAATGGATTACTGCAACGAATGTCTTTTATTAGTGGAGATCTTTACTTTATTCCCTTTGCTGTCAACACCCTTTCCTTCTTCTTCCACGTGGAATCTGAGATTTTCCAGGAGAATCACCGATCCGGGTTTCGGGTCGGCACACGCCGCTTCGACTTCGGCACCTACGCAGTCGTTCAGGAAAGTCACTTCCCTGTAAATGAAGTCGTTTTAACAATGCAATTGGACGATAACCATCGATTTTAAAAG
>WWPM01024771.1:0-42914 GCA_023279145.1 Glomeris maerens | reverse complement strand
AAACATTAAATTATACTATTCCAAAACAAACACGAATTTCATGAATTCTTCTCTGTATAGTATAGGCCTATGCACATGGACAACTTATATGTTGATTATACTCAAGTATCTATCTACAATAATGCCCTGTACACTTGAGATACTAGCTGAATAATTAATTACATACTTAAACTCTTCATGCACAAAGGACTTATACAAGAGTTGTATGCATGGACAAGAAAAACAAGGTTAACAGCTTATTTGTATGGAGCAGACAATAAAATTGTCTACAAAAACCACACCGTTTCAAAATGTTTGTCTGCTGGGTCCTTGGGGAACCTTAAAGGCCAAGTCAACGGTTTGACGTCATAAAAGTAAAACCAAGCTTGAAATACTATTGGTAGGGACAAAAAAATAATGAAATAGACCCACAACAGCAGCACAAAATTGATTGTGAGGTCAGACAAAAGAACCAAAACAATACCTAATAAAGATTTAAACATAATAATTAACCATCTTGTTAGAACTTATATTTAAATATAGCGAGATGTAACAAACAAAAATTTAATTCTTCTGTTAAAGTTGTAATCAAAAATTACTGAAATGAAATTACATTTCCATTGGAAAAAATTCAGAACGCAAAATGCGAACAAAATGAATAGTGCGAGTGAAGCGAGTTAATCGGTCGTTGATTATTTGGCAAGGTTAATAAAAATACGCAATGTCAATTTAGCATTTCTGAATTCTGATAGCCGACATAGATATTTGTAACTGCCCCCACAACCCCACTTTACACACATCTCATTGACACACATTTCTAAGCTGTTTCACGATAAAAGCAAGCCAGCATATATATCACAGCAATTTTACACATCCTACCATTAATGAGTGTAATATATGCAAAATGCGTCTTTTCCATTCCGAAACATCCCAGCTCTAAATACTTGCAGATTCATTTCAAATCTCCCCAAACACCCCCTCATTTACTCATATTTACATGCTACCTTCATATTTATAAATGATACTAAAATCCCATTATGGCTCAGCCAGTATAGTATAGGTTTAAAGTTTCGAAATAAATCGATAGTCCTGAACGTGACCTGTGCATAAAAACACAGATTAGTATTCCGTTTAACACCCTATCAAAAATGCTAAATATTTCCTCATCTACTCGGTTTAGAGAGCAATGTTAACAACAGATGGCATTGCTATGTGATTCGGTCACATGTTCAATCAGTCAAGATGCTACACCATATATAGATCACTGCGACTTTGTACAGTAAATAGGCGTGGCAATGGGCATGGCCATTGCTGCAAAGGCCATTGGTTAAGACACGAGCCCCACCTAAGTTAGTAATTTGTTGGAAATGTACAGTATAATAGCCATCACTCATTCAATGATCAATTCTTACATCAAAAACCAGCCAAAAACATGGATTTTAAGTGCACTTCATCGAAACAATAGCTATACATGTCAGTATTCTCAGACAATTATGTACATTCATTCTCAAATCGTTAATTATTCAAGTTACTCTCTGAAATATGTAGTAACTTTCAAAATGTGCGTTTAATGCCCTTGCTTGAAAATATCCACTGCTTATGTTGAAATTGTTAATCATTTCTGACCTAGTTTCTGTGCAGACAGAATAATTGAATTATTTATATTGTATAGTTTAGAAAGTTTTTCAGTTAATAATTAAGTATTGTTGGCAATTAACAGTCATTGTTAGTGCATTTCCCATATGTATATAAATGAAAGGTTCTTGTTTGCTATTGCTATATAACATTACCTTAATGATAACAGAAAAATTTCATATACAGTATATAATCAATACTTCATTAGAAAATAATTATGCTGAAACAAAGCTGAAATTGTACAAAATTTTCACGTCAACATATAGAAACATGGTTTTATTTTCTGTAGAAAACTCATTCCCGCGGGATATGAAACACTTGGAAACAGCCTTAAGGCCATATAATTTCAAAATTTCACAAAACTTGCTGACTGCTAATGAATGTTCGCTAGCAACGCAAAATCCACCAACAAAAAGACAATTGCGGTGAAAATCGATAAAAGAACGTGGTATTCGGCAAAATTTCATTAACTTTGGCACAGTGACGTCACATCTAAACATTTTCCCCCCATCATTCCTCGGAGCAAACGTTGCAATTGGGAGCCATATAAAATCGGCCAAGCATTTTTCTGCTCTTTATCAAACAGAATTGTCCACTTGCCCCTCAAAAAACATCACAACATTCCCCGTATTGTTGTGCGTGCAATTATCCCTCATTAATATACATACATACATGCATGGGAAACATGAAAATAAAAATCTGCAGATCCTATTTTCTTAAAACCAAACTGAGAAATTTAATTAAAAGTTCAACGAAGTTAATACTAATATGGGAACATTTTTGTTAGCATACCATTGAGGTGAAAACATGCCGACTTGAAGAAATTAAAAGTCCTACATGCCATTAATTAACAACACACGTGATTAATGCAAAGCATAGAGATGAAATCACATTTCTTCAAGTTAAGCAATATAAATTAGAAGAGGGGAAAAATCCATGCAGGTATATACAAACACAAGATTGCACATGCATTATTTGATGAACACATTTTGTCAAAGAAACCTTAATAACTCTTGTAAATTGAATTAATAACAATTCAATTATAATTTCCTCTTCTATCGAACTGTGCTCAAGTGGATATAATATACAAACACAGTGAGCGAATTCAAGTGTAGCGTAAACATGTGATCTCAAGATATTGACAAATATGCAAATAGGGAAGGAAGCCATCAAGAACTAAGTGTGTGAATATGGCGACTTGTGTTCATGGTTTTTAATCAGGCTAATTTCCCAAGT
Source organism: Glomeris maerens (assembly GCA_023279145.1). Classification (NCBI taxonomy): domain Eukaryota; kingdom Metazoa; phylum Arthropoda; class Diplopoda; order Glomerida; family Glomeridae; genus Glomeris; species Glomeris maerens. The sequence goes on along the minus strand of WWPM01024771.1, from coordinate 40,064 downwards.
TGGCCAACAAATTTCGCAATGAGAAAATAGGAAGAGAGAAAAAAAGAAGGCTAATTAAATAAATGCAATGTTGTTATATTTTTTTTTAAAACCCCATCCTCCTCAAGCATTTCGGCGCATTTGCCGATCTATTAAAAACTGAATTCGTTTCTTCCATTTATTGCTCTTCATGGCAAGAATGGTTTTAATGACAGTATGCTACACCCCAAACTAAAACGCCATTCATTTGAATTACATGAATGCAAAACATCGATTATACAATATACACCACCCTGCAAATATGAATACATTTTTGCAAGAAATGCAAGTCAAGGCAAAGCTATGAAGACAGTTGTTTTTGCATATTATTCAGTCTGAAGACGATTTCATGCACGACCATGCGTGAATAATCAAACTTTAATAGCGCACAGTTAATAATTTCAATGAAGGCTTGGCACTTTTCTTTATATTCAATACGCATGTTAAATTTAACCACGAAAGCTAATTAAATATAAAGCATAATTATGTATCGAATTTTGTAGGGAATGACCTCGCAACTTTCCAGTTATTTATCCTATACAATTGCATAATTACAATGGACTTTTAAACTAATATAAATATGAGCTCAGGACCTTTACTCTCAAATTCTGGCATTTTTAAGTCATGAAAATGTAATTAACCATCGTTACTGCAAGTCGTAAAGTTGTCACAAATATCGATAACGATCAGAACGGATACATTTGTTGGAAAATGATAACAAAGCTTGTGTGCATGGTTTATGACTGCATTTTATCTCCAGCTCGTATCACAAAACCGATAAAGAATTAAAAATGATCACTTTAGGAAACGTGATCCTAGTGGTATAAACAGGTAATTCATAGTCGTGAGGCAACTTCGAAAACCCCACATAAATCAGAGCGAAACTCGATGAACAAAACCAGAAACTACAATTGCCATGCTACTGGCAACACTGACATGGCGGCCATTACGAGTGATTTCACACATTACTGGCTTGCTCTTTTCAATTAATAGGCATGCAAGTACTTCCTCATCAAAAAAACTCATTTAATGAAAGATGCTACACAAACGTTGGTATGCAGTTATAAATGGATTCCGCATAAATAGGACACACTGATGAACGGAATTTGCTGTCAAACTAAGATTGGACAAGTGGGACCCAAGTGTGTGTGTGCATGAATTTTTCTATATAAGGGAACCAAACTTGGAAAAGGAAAAGAAATACGAGGCTATAGATGAAATTTTACAATGTGACCATTGCTGTCAATGGAGATATGGCCCCAATATTCTCACTTCCTGAGCTATGTGGCCGTTTTTTCTGGCATCCTTTCGCAACCCGGTTGTTGAGCATGTAAAAAAGCGATTCATCCGGGAAAAATGGCACCAGCTGTCCATGCTACCATTGGTAGCAAACCGTAAACTTGTGCTCTTCTTCTATATATCCTCTTTTCTTAACATACCAGCATACGTGCAACGCATGCGCACTGCTATCTACCACGCAGCCATTTTATGCATGCGTGCCCACAAAACCCGGTTATGGGCATCTCTCTCTCTCCGTTTGGACCACCGTAGTTCCCATTGGTCGGTTAGCTTCCCAAACCGAGGACCCATGCTGTATATGTTGTCAGTGCCCCGAGTCATCTGCTTATTGTTATGCAAACAGCAACAAAGACACACAAGCCAAATAAAGCACCATGCGCAAAATTTATGTTGCAAGACGAGGCAATAAGCAGAATTGAAGCAATAAGACTTAATTAAATAATCCACACTTTTATCTTCTTCACTCCCTTTTCCTACCCCGAAAATGACATTGTATATACAGTAAAACATAATAAATACGCAAATCCGGAATGGGCGTGCAAATACCAGAAATATAGGCCAGTGCAAAAATTATTAATTAATTATTAATCACATGAAAATTGTATACAAATCTCAAATGCAAATGCATTTCCTAACCAAACACCACTTTTGAACCCTTCCATCCAAACAAATTCTTTTGAGAACCTTTAAAGAATGTTATTGCTAATCATGTCATCTGTTAATTTGTGCATAGAAATATTTCAATGGACAAAACTATAGGAAAATTTCAACCATTTACAATGTAGGCCTATGGATTAATAGGATATGAATCGCGTTTTTGGACCAAAAGTCGCATTGTGATTTGCATGGTGCCTGAGATTTTAGAGAAAACGAATTTCCTCAGTTAAGACACTTTTGAAAAAAAAATTAGGTCAATATTTTTTCTATTTATACAAAGTTAGCATTTTCTGGTGTGGGAAGTTTTATCTGGCAGCTCAATGGAATACAGAGTGTTGGAGCCGCAATCCAATCAGCTACACCATCGTCATTTTCTGCTCGATCGCCAAATAAAAGCTGTCGGGGAAACAAGCATACTGGGAGGTGGGGGGGGGGGGGGGAAGAGGGAATGGACCCAAAATGGCTACACAAAAAACAGGACCTATATACACAGTGCTATAGCTGAAGTATTCTTGCAAAAGTACATCGCATTAGTGAAATTAGGCGAGTATAACAGAGCCAAATGCATCCATCACCGCCACTTTCCTCCTCTTGCTGATAAAAGCTTGTCTATGTATTAAAGACCAACAAAAATGGGCGAACTCGTGGAACAAGTATCAATCGATATCGGTTACTGTATCGATTCAGACTATATATCGCATGTAATCAGGCTGGTGTTTACGACTTGATGACAAAATCATCGCATTCAGGGGAATAATCTTGGCAAATGTGGCTCTGACCCAGCAAAAGGACGAACAACATCAAAACCATTACCATAAGATGTCATCCTTAACTTTTCCACGATAACATAAGAAGTATCGACCTAATTGCATTTTCCACTTTGCAAAACAATAATAATACTTGTTATTATCTGTATTTGCTCTTCTAAACGCAATATGCAACAAAATTTGACACTAACATTAAAGTTCATCAACTAAATAAAAAAGAAGGCACCATTCATTATGTTGTAGTTCTAATTTTTGCCACAGGTGGCCCTCAAATCCACATTATTAACACAGACCCCATGTTGACATTTACATGCTTACATAATCACATAGGCCTACTGCTCATGGCTGACATATTTAAATCACTTATTATAATTAAATCTGATTTTGTTATATATATATATATATATATCTCATTTCATTCAAAAAGTTGACAGCGCCACCTGTTGTTCCACATATAAAACTGTACATAATGAATCAGGCAATCTGTTACGTAGGTAATAATCCGCATTTCAAGAACTGGTTATCAGTTTCAAAATTTAACTTGTCACCCAACTCATCAATTACGGTGTTATCGAAATTTCTAACTGACATCATCACGTAACCAATGACGTCATTAACGACCCCCCCCCCTTCTCTCTCTCGCATAATGTACACACAGCGCAAGGATAATTAAAAACACTCATTTTAGAGCGACCCTTCTATTTAATTATGGATAATTTGGACGACAAATGATTTATTTACACTAAGCAAACCTTGGCCAAACTAAATCGATACGCACATGCAGGCTAAACGTCATTGGGCCAAAGCCTAATAATAAATTATTACCTTCAAAATTTGTTAACTTAACCGCACGTGAAGCTGTAATTAATGAGGCTATATAATCCCGTAACTAACGACGAAGGCCAACATAATTAGTTACAACTCCAAGACTGGGCTGGGTTCACTTCCGGTCATCTAGCTACCATTTCCGGTAATGGCGCTGGCTGGCAAAAATAGCGGAGAAGGGCACGTGATCGATAAATCGATCAGATTTTTGGCCATCATCCAAACCAGCAGCTGCTAAAGTTAACGACTAAATGGGCCTAATTAATGAACCTTTCCCCTCAATAGCAAGAAAAAAAGAAGAGAAAAGCCAAACGAATAATCTCGTACTCATTTGTTGATCAATGATCACCAAAAACAACAATGTAATATTAAAAAAAGTGATTTTACCCACGTGTAGACACAAATTCGCATGTACAGAGTAACTTCCTCAAAATATTGTCTTAGGACACAAACATTAATTAACAATAGCAGAAAACATCTCTAAAATGCAATTGACGAATTTAACCTCCCGAATAACAGTTTGCAATTTATATTACAATTAAGAAATTTGGATTATTTTTTTAACGATAAGAAAACGAAATGCCGACTGCCAATGATAAGTAATAAAAGTACATATTGTATGTGTCTATGAAAAGAACATAGATTTATTTATGACACTAAAAATACAATACTTCTCGATATGATATTTAGATCTATATTTAATTCAATAATATCAATTGTCCATAAAAAACAAAATACCCGTAGCTGCATTTATTTATTTATTTTTTTGTGTGTGGGGCTGAAATTCTTGCACATAAAATGGAGTATAAAATGCGACCTTAAAGTTTCAGGAGCGATATAAAATGAAAGAAAGTGATGTAGCTAGCCGCCGGTATGAAGAATATGGAAAATTTCAGGAAATATTTTTGATCATAAGAAATGACGTCACTGAATATTGTCTGCGAGGAGAATAAAAGAGATGCTCGCATTTTTCTGCCAACTTTCAAATTCCGAATCAGCGAGTTGGCAAACGGTGCATATATCCGCCTGTAAATATAGTGTATACGAAAATGGCGAGGAAAAAAAGCAAGCAAAAATGAAAAGTTGCAAGTGTAACTGGCAAGACGTATAGTAGCATGCATAAAATATATCGCAATCGAGTGAAGACGATCTGTGAAAGGCACAGCTCCAGAATCCAATCCGAAATTAAGTGCACAAAATTTAATATCGTGACCTTCAACATTTTCATCCTCACCAGTAAAGTTTTTTAATCACAATTATGAAACGTTTTATTCAGATGAAAATAATTATTCTACAATTGCAAATGGCTTCTGTGTGTTAATTCAACTACTGAAGTGCAATAGTAGTTAAATATCCCTTATATTTTTCAAGTAAGTTATTCCAGAAAAAGCACGCTTTATTTCATTTGAAATTTTTCCGCCAACAGTTGCTCTACTCGTCTCGGGCCAAAAGTGAATATTGATTTTGAAATTTCAGCAAACTCATTAAAGCATTGCTGTGAAGTTCGCCCCCAAAAAGCGACCCTCATAACAAGAAAACACACTTCGAGATCAGTGTCAAAAAATCGCGGTTTTCAACATCTAATTAAAATTCTTTGGAAAACATCAACACCAACTTCGTGTTCCTTTCTTCAAAAAGTATCCACTTTGTATAATTTCTAAAACAGCATTAAATCTACATCTAAATGAGCACTCGTTTTTAAACCATTTACATACTGACAGGGACAGCAACTATGACAAGCTCATTTTTGTTTGCCATCCCAAGCATTCACGTGCATGAAAATAGTCCCCTTGGGTAATTAATGTTGTGCATAGTCTGTAATTATACATCTAGTTTCCTACGCAGCACTTTCCTTAATTATTTCACTATACCGAGTATAGTAATATCACTTACAACACTGCACAGTCAATGGAGTACAAGAAAAATTAATTTCATTATTAAAAAAGCAAACATATCCAAGACATTTCTCTTTAAATAATATATATTACCACTTGTTTTTTATCGCTGAAATGACAGATTGGATATAGCTGGAATTTGGATGATTCAGGCCAAAATACATAGCCTATGGTTAACAGTGTCTCCAGAGAAAAATACATTCAACCCTAATAAGGCATCAAATTGCCTGGTACACATTTCATTCCCTGGAGATAAATGTATTCAATAAAAACTTGGGCCTTACGGGCGGTCCTTAGTTTCAGCAAAAATCTCGTAGAAATCAAATAATAAACTCCGAAATATGACATACAAAAATGTTCCTAAATTTTATGGGATCGATTATCATTAAAGAGACAAGAGACAATACGCAACTTTTCGTTCACAAGGCCAAGAAATAAATAAGACTACATAAACACATCATTAAAAAAGAAATGAACACTCTCAGAGAAATAAATATTTCAACGTGTTCAACTAGATTATTGAATTTGTCTCTAATGTACGAGAAAATACATTAAGCAAATTGTAATCTTGGTAACTTAATTTCAAAGAAATCTAAACGTACTTAGGAAACCAACTTACATGACATGCAATATACTGTATGGCAACATAATCTAATCAAAATTAAAAAAATACTAGAAAAATGATACTACACCAACTGCATTGAATACAAAATTGAAACATTCTTGTAATAATGAAATACATTTCTCAAATATCAAATAAAATGAGCCAATTAATTTCCTGCCCAATTAAAATTATCAATTTTGGCTTCATGAGATTATTTGCGCAGAAAATTGGAAAACTTACTACTCTGGAAAATGGACAACTTTTTTTAGGAAACTAAACACAAACAAGGGAGAAGACAGTGTTTGGGCATGAGCTTGGGCATAGGGCCAAGTAATGAAGGACAATAAAAACCATCGTATTGCTTTCTGTACTTGCAGACTCGCATCTGAACTGATATTAAAATAACACAACAAAGAAGTTCAACTAAGCAACCCAAGTGGTCACAAAAACCTTTTTCTTCGTTTAACCATGTTGTTCAATTAGTATTTCAAATATGGGTTTCAGTGAAGAGTAAGTTGACAAATTAGCCTCTTCATTTTTTTTTCCGAAAAATTAGAACTACCATTTTTTGGATTAATTTTCACACTGCACATCCACTTTGCAAAAAGTTGTGCCCTATTCAACCGGAAATGATAAATGAGTGTTGGCAACTTGTTCATCTCTTTCTCAGCTTCTTCATTCAAATTTATTCCAGCAAGAAAAGAAATATGACAAGAATTTGGTCACAAGGTACTGACACAAATAAGGAAAACATCTCGTCATTGCCTTCAAGTATTCATCTCTTATGCCAAAACAACTCGGCAAAATATGTCTAACGAAAAAAAACTTCGGTTTATCCTTGAAACAACTAGCATCAATGTAGTTGCAATTCTTTTATGGTATGATTACATGCCCACAATTCATCAAGTTTTAAAGTTTCAGCTATAATTCACACAAATTCCAATGATTTCATCAAATGCCTTACTTGAAAAATTCCAAATATAAAATTCTAAATTATTAAAGAAAACAATTAACAGAATTAAAAAAACTACAAGACGGGCTGAATTCACTCTTGAGATGAAAATTGTGACCAAACCTCTTCATGATCTCTTTTTCCAAATCGTGATATTGTGTGAAGAATGAATGACGATCAAGTGTGTCCTTTCAAACAAAATAAAATTCACAAATAGAAAAACATTTAAATGCGGAATTATGTGTAACAGCCATAATTGACATGTTGGCTAATTTCATTTCACTTTTAGCACATAAACAATAATGTATAATAGGACATTATCGATTTTATCATCAGACAGCTGAATGGAAATCACTATACACTGATTTTCAATCACCCAATTAGAAATCGCTTAATGTTTGCATGTGCACCAGAAAAAGTGTCCACAACTTCCCCTATAAAAGTGCTCTTTTAACGAAAAACCTTTTGCGTTGTCTGCACATTGAAAAATTACCTACACTGACATGCAGTAGTTAAGTGCGTAGTGACGTCACCGAGGCCGCCATGAGTAATGTGCACATGTCCCAAACGGTTTATTTGTTAGAAAACAGAAACGCACTCGGTAAATTTGGACAGTTGGCTGCTTCAATTACGACCGAAACTAATTCAACTAATTATGCGACTGGCTGTATTTTGCCAATAACTTTGGCCGAGAGCCTGGCAACAGTGGTCAATTGATACATCATACATCCTCACCGACAAGGATAATACCAAATGTAATTGGATGAAGTCAGAACACGATTGTTGACGCCATTGAATATTCAAGTCACTTGAGTTTGGCAACATTAACAACAAAACAACATCTTTAGAATATAACACAAACTTTCCAGCAGCAAAATTGTTATTCCGTAATGTCAGCTGAACGTCAAAACAGTCAACAAAATGGCGCACTATTTGTGGAAAAACAAGTCTGAAATGTTTGCCCAGATCAAAAATAAATTCCAAACGATTTTCGACCTCAAAAAAGAGCGACAAGTTATGACACTTGTCGATGGGTTCCCAATAATCGATACACGCCAAATGACCTTTGCCCCGCCTACATCAGATCATCTGGTGTCAAAACTCAGAACTGTTGGTGAAGACAATAAATACATTTACCTAGTAGCCCTATCACCTGTTTGATCACAAATGAAAATTTATTTCGCACATATCTCTCGTATTTTACATGAAACTACACCTCCAAAAAATAACATTGGCCCTTTCCATCAAGCTCCGCCCACTAATCCGAGTGGCAGTCCCCAACCATCTAAAAGTGGATGTCTTATTAGCTTAATGCCCCACACATCTCCATTATTAATGTCGTTATTTTGAATTGCTTTTCTAACCAATTAAATTCAAGTTGGGAAATCCATGAATTAATTTTTAATTGCCAGCTTTTTAATATTAGTATATATAATAATATGTATAACAGGCCCTATATCGATCATTGTCAACTATTGAGCAAACATTTGCCTGTCTAATTGATAAACTATACAAAACGGAGGTCACGGTGGAATATCAATAGATTAGGGTGCAACTGCAAGCTCATCTCGGATTGTGCGCCATTTTGGCCCATACATTTTTGGCCCTAGGCCAACAGAGAAACCAAATTCCCTTCCGGCGCCAATCGACGGCCGGAAGTCTCGTTTCAGCTTGTCACCATCATTTTATGAAGGTCTTTATTCCAAATAGCAGATCAATAAAGACCATATATACAGGCAACAACGAATATCGCACCAATTCCCTCACTAAACTCTCCAAAATTCAAAACAGATATTCTAAAAAAAAACATATTGCCTACAACGCAAAAATAATTCATACATATTGAGTCATGTGATAGAAGAACTTGGCAGAATATACCAGAAAGTGTATCAATTATAATCCACAGTAAGGTCTCAATTCATAATTTGACAAAAGATAATTTCTCCAAAGTAACTAATACAATTTCATTAATTTTGAAATATTTCATTGCATAAACGATTATTATTAAAACTGAAATTGTTCTACAGTATTCAAGAAACCTCCCCGATGACAATTTGAAATGATATCGGAAAATCTATACTAAACTGAGGCAAACCGCTTGGTATTGAATGACATTTACACTAGTTGTTGAGTCCTACTCATTTCAAAACCACGCATTTCCCATGGGACACCCTGTATATAACACTGTTTCTTATACGGTTTATATATGCAACAAACGCAAATTGCATTCGGTATAGCCTAAACTTGTATATAGATTAAACCGCATAAAACTGCAAATATTACACCCAAAAGTGTGTGGAGGGGGAAGAGAGAATAAAACTTGGATTTCAATTACGCAGAACTTGTTTATTTCGCAGTTATCCACCTGGCACAAATTAAAACCTTATTTGTCTCCATTACAAATATACTTTGCCTCAGCAAAACATTAGACACAAGATTAAAAGCAGGGGGGAAAAAAGCGTAATTCACAAAAGAGGCTTTACAATAAATACAAAAATTAGAGACTATATTGAAAAAGACAGTATAAAAGTATATTGGGATGCGAAGCGGCAAAACGCAACTGCAACATTGAAAGAAGAAAGGAGAGAGAAATTCATTGGATCGGAAGGCAATTAATAAGAAACTCCAAAGAAAACTCCCCCAACAAAGGCTTGCTGATTTACACTGATCGAAGAAGCAAGCCGTCATTTTATCGATCTGACCAAGAACCCAACTTCCGGTTCAAGGCAAGAAACCACAAAAAGCCCTTATAAAGTCATCGTCACCGACATCAGATTAAAGAATGTAAAAAAAAAGAAGAAGAAACGAGAGGAAAACGTGGACTGCATTTCATCAAAAACCGTCTGGTTCTTAATTACGTAGAGGGCGCTGAATGCGGTCCTTTCAAAATGGCCGCCCGAGAATTATACCATCTCGATCACAGGCCACTGGTCACTGGTCACACTCAGATTCAATCGTGTAACTGCCACTGCCATCTCCAAATCCAATAAAACTGGATGATGGTCAGCGGACGTCGGCCAATGTCCACTGTAGTTCCCCACCCCCTCCCCACGGACACCGGTCAAATCTTTGGAAATTAAGATATCATCTTCGCCCTCTGCATGGCACCTTCATACGTCATCGATTCCTGTACACAAATCACCCACATCTAATGCCCTGATCGAGCTATAGATCACAAATCTACCATACAGAGCTCTCTATATAAGATTCGATTTGTAACCTCCTAACTGAATTCTCCCACACATTAAGCGTACGTGGGGTAATTCATTAAGTAGGTCCGCCTCCGCTAATTAACGGGCATTGAGTAGCAACATAATACTCAGACATAGGCCTACATGTGTTAATACTTGGCTCAAATTTCAGTTCACTTTTTAATTTCCCAATGGACAAAAGTCTATCTTTGAAACTGAACGAGACAATTTGAGTCTATACAGCCGAACATGCGACTCGTGTTTCATTATATTCAAAGGGCACATGGACAAGATGAGATAAGAAAAGGGCATCTATAGAAGATGAAGTTAAGAGGTCGTCGATTGATCCTCACTAAGTCTTGTCAGCTCAATGTTGCCAGAAAGAAGGTATATAAGAAATGTCTCTGCCCGAGGAGGTAACACGCCACGCCCCCACTCTCCATTGCTTCCGGTTGCCACGAGACGGCCAAATGGCGGCCATCTTGAATCTGGGTCACATCACACAAACTATCTCTCTCCATCCTCAAAAATAAAACTCCTCGTTTCCAAGGGCAACTGGCAACTGAATCGATATTTAAGATGGCGCACTATTTTTCTTCCGTTTCCGCTTTTCTCGCTTCCGGGGTCACGTGCCAATAAATATGGCGGCCTCAGCGCACACACAGACCATGTGCAGCGAGCAGCAGCGGCAGCGCCACACCGCGTGTCTAACAGCAACTACACATGACGATCAATCGTCCAAAAACGCTGCCATTTGTACCGATTAACGGTGGAACACGTTCAAGCGCCTAACACAGATAAATTACCAACTTGATATGGGTCTGAAACAAAAAGAAATGCCCAACCAAATACGAGCAACATTCTCGTTTTGCTGCATCATTTGTCACTGTGATTGCTTGCTTGAAACATTTAAACACGTTTTCACTGACTTTCCCAGCCCATGGCAGTAAACAAAATAATGCTTAAAACCTGGACAATCAAACAAAAATCTAAAATAATGAAAACATTGCTACACATTTAACTGCTTTTAGAACTTTACTAAAAAATAGAGCTGATAACTCGACAATTAAGTCAAATAGGTATTTCAAATGGAAAATTAAAAGTTAACTCCCATCATAAATACTTTAACAACATTAATTCAACCTGCTAAAGTTATAATTCTACTAATATTTACAATTACATCAACAAATACAAACATCTATTTATTTAGGACATTAAAATAATCTTGCTCATTATTTGGAAATCCTAGTCTAAGAATTGTCAACAAAATAAAATGATTCACATTGGATTTCTCAGGGGAAATAACTAAGTAGCATGTCCATCAGTCTCATTTAAAAAGTAAACGGAATTGCAACCTTCCTCATTTCAAAAAGCAGAAACATACAAACATGTTTGCAGCTAACATAATTTCCAACTTGAATAGGGGGACAATAATCTAGCTAGCTTGGGAAACCTCAATACAACAAAATTCCCCAATATGGAGTCAGCAAGCAAACAAACAAATTGTAGAGCAAATAAACTTTCAATGGTAGCAACAAAAAATGTCAATTGCACGATATAAATGGATCGATAATGAACAAAAACGTCTGTTTCCCGCAAATAAAACCCTACAAATGTTTCCATGCCACCCAGAATAGTGAAAAGCATTTTTGAGTGCAGAGAGGAGAAAAAAAAACACACCAAAGAAATGATTATAATGATGGAATATATAAAAGCAACTGGGGACCTTCTTGACGAAATTGCCGATTTCTTGTAGAGAGAATAGGCACATATAACGTGTATGACGTAATTGTAACCCGACCTGATTTCAAGGTTTGGGGCCCCCAATTGGCACTTTAGGTCCTATATCGATCGTTGGAGGAAAAAGAAAACGGGGGAGAAAACTTTTACGACAGTCGAAAAAGTCGTCAAATTGCATGGGTTGGATGAAGGTTTATTATTGGCCACAAATGTCGCTAGTTGTCGCCACTTGATGGCAAATTAATGTAGCTTTGGGGATTACTTGGTTGTCGATGAAACGAGCCAAATCCAATTAATTACAAAATCACCCTTCATTCACTGAGTCCCAAAATTCGCTTTCCATCAAAACCAAACCCACACACACATTCTTCATTTTCACAAATCGCTAAATGAGCATTATTATTGAGCTACAACGACTTTTTTGAAACTGACACTCAACATTTATCTCTCCCACACAAATGTTACACCATTCTATTGTATACGTATCATATTCCTCGATAATATTCCCGAGTTTACTTGAAATAAAGCATATTGACTGCTGAAAAACTATAAAAGATATAACTAATATATATATATAACAACAACAATAAAACAGTTATTAAATTATTGATATGTGATTTGCAATCTTAGATCAAACTCTGAGATTTCCAACACTTCAAGGTTTTTTCTGACAAATACAGGATATTTCATAAATGAAAATCGTTGTTGAACAGAATCTGCTTGACGACAAGTCAAAAAAATCCCCACAATCCTCTTTTCGTTTCATTTCATTTGATATTGCAAATAAAAGTCTTCAAATAACATTCACTACAAAACACAAAACAACTCCCAAAAAGAAAAAGAATAAAGAAAAATGCCTACTTTTGACGTTCATCTGCCCATTTTTGTTGGATTTGCTCGTCGCTGCATTGTCTTCAGCTGCAGTTTCTGCCAAAAAAAACAACATAAAAACACATTACAAATAACTAACATACATATTGTAACTAATTATACACATGCATGCACTCATTTGCCAAGGTTAGCTACATACTGAATTCACAAAAAAGTGGCAACTAATAGCAAACAAATTAAGGAATAATGATCGCCAACCAATTAAACGATTGAGCATCATTTATTTTTTATCAGTCACGTGACAGCATCCTATAGCCAAGCTTTCGGTTGAATATTCAATTGCTGCAACTAAGCATTGCATGCCCTGCTGAAAAATATTATTGCAATACCCGAAACTATTACAATGTTATTTCAATTTGAGAAAATATAATTGTAATGTAATTGCCCCAAAAAGTCAAGACCGATAATACTGCCATTGTATTTTGACATGTAATTGAAATAATTTTAGAATACACAATATACCTAATATTATTGCATATATATTTGAAAATAATATTGGCATATTTAAAAATAGTAATTATATTGCAATTGAGTGAATGAAATTAAATTTTTATTGAAAAAACAAAATATTTTAATATCGAAATCATTCAAGTTATTGCAATTTTATCACAACAGAGAACATTTTGACAAAACTATACAGTAGGTATTGCAAATATAATTCCAATACTATTGATGGAGTTAGTATATTAGTATTTTTCCCAAACTAAGCATTAAAAGTTACACAAGAAACACCCTTTATTTAAAATTGCAGTTTTATTCCCATTATTTTGAAGCAAATATTTCATGACAATTGTAATAACATTGAAATTCTTAGATTATTATATGGCAATATTATCACAATTGTATTTTGTATTCTCTGATTAAAATTTGGCATTTTATTGAAATTATATTTGTAAATAATTCCAATAAAACCCGCCACATTTTATAGCAATATTATTGTACAATTTTTTTGAAATTTTATTACAATACTTTTTTGGCAGAGTGGACGAACAGAGAGCACTATACTGTCATTATTAAAGATGAAGTCGCAAGGAAAAAAATGCAGAATTGCATCACTTTTAATACGCGCGGGAAAGGGAGAAAATTTCAGAAGCACATGATGAAATGAGATGAGACAACGAAGATATAAAGTTTATGCTCAGTAAAGCACGAGCAAATGATTAAGGAAACAGGAAGTGACACCGAAGTACCCAGGAAAAAATTATAACCCTTCCCTCACAGAGAGAAAAAAACGGTAATTATGTAGAGTTTCTGTAATTGAGGATCAACTCAAAGTATACATCTTCATTAATGTCTATTCAGCAAGTTAAGAGAAAGTGCATAATAATTGCCAGCATTTTACATTTAATGCAACTTGACAAAGGAAATTTTACATTTCATACTTATATACAAGTCGTACGTGCTTTTAACTGCTGCCGCAAGAGGGCACTTTCATCACAAACAAATACCAACGACATCACAATTAATATTTAACTTTCAAACCAAAACTACATTGATCTTCATCACATATGTATTTCAATATAATAATCATCAGAATTTTAAGAGATTCAAGTGAATTGGGAGAACCTGTTGGCCAGAGTATAGACCAAATTGGCAAATAGCAAATTGAATAGCAAATTTAATAAAACGAGCAACTACCCCGGTTAACACATCGCCCATTAATTTCAAGAAGTTTAAAGGCTTTAATGAATAGTGCATTCGAGGTTTGCACAAAGGGTCGCTTTTAGGGAAAGCTTCCCAGCAATGTTCATATATAAAGACATTTTATTAAGTATGGTATCATAATAAGAGATTACAGGGTTTTCATAACATTCTTTACTGCATTCCATGTATGCGCTTTTTCCCTTGTTTTTGGCACACGTGTAACCATTCAGTACAATTGATTGAACCAATCCCTTATGAGGATCCAATCAGAAAATACGTGGGAAATTAGGACCTATATTACAGCAAATTGCGTTATAATTTTCTTTTTTTTTTGTCGGCACTTTGCTACAGCACGTAGTAGGCCTACTAAAGTACACACACACAGAGATGCACCATTATCTTAATTGTTTCATTAACGTCTTGGGACAAACGAATTGCCATGGAGCCGATGGGCACAAAAATCGTATGTAATTGTTAGTGTAGTAAATAACAAAAGGGACAAGAGAGAAGTAAATAAGCAAAAGCTCTGAGCAGAATTATGGCAGCAAAGATTGAGGCTGAACAACGAAATCGGTTCGCTTCGCTGCACGGCACCGACGTATTGTAACAAAAGCCAGTTTGTCAAAATGGAGACTAAATAGTATGCACATGCCAGCATACCCGAAAGCACAATTGATCACATGTCAAAATATGTCACCAAAAGGCAACAAATTTTACTTCCATTTCATTACCTCAACACCGAAAACTATCGGCATTACGCGAAATTGCTCATCTGCAAAATAGCCAAATCAATAACAATCAATCCTTAACAATATAACTATTTTAAAAGCAAAATTCAACTTTATTTGAAAAAAATCGATTGCCTCAACGTAATTTTCTACATTCCATATTTATCAATCACTAGTCGGACTACAAATATACAAAATACTGTGTGCAGGGGGTTCTGACAAAATAATTGTAAATTTTCTAACATTTCGTTAGAATATTAAGCTCTAAATTCAACAATTAACAAAATCTGATACAATTTTAAACAAAAATAAAAACGGTATAGTGTCGCATTTGCATAAATTCCAGTTAGTGTCCTAATAGGTCTTAACATGTATTTGCACAAAGCCAACACGGTAAAATGGATTTAATTAACGCAAAGATGTCGGCAGTAAAATGTAAAACAGACTACAATGTAAGCGGCGTAAAAATTTAAGGAGATCCGCTAGATGGCGCGCATTACAAGTTACATTAAAATTCTTCAATTACTTTCTCACAAACGCAAGTTAGTTTATGACAATGTTAGGCTTCTTAAAAAAAATCAAATTTTGAATTTTGGGGACAAAAATCCTTTATGAATATAGAATGTAAAATTCCCCAGTATTTTACAATGATAAATGGCAAAATTATCCTTTGGTTTCTTTTCAATGTGGCAGTATATAAAAGGTTTGTGGTTGGGTTTTTGATCGTCACTAACCGGAAATAAGACCAAGGGGCCCTCGCAGAGCAGAAGTCACCATTTTTGCTCTTTTGGGTCATGTAAAAATGAAAAATATGAAATTGTAGCAAAGGGGACATGGCACATGAGACATGAAACAGTCATTATTCCGTCCACTGCAGTTGGCCAACCTCCAGCCAATGGCAAAAGCTTTCATCCACGAAATGGAAGAAAAAAAAATACACACACTTGGTCACAAACCCATGTTGATTTACGAAAAATGCGAAACCAAATTGCGTCACACGCAGTTTGTACATGTTATTCAAAAAAAAGTGGGAATGATATTTCTACTTGAACGTTTTTATTGACAATAATAAGTAGACGAGGACAGCGGCAAAAATGTGAATGGACCGAATTTGGTCCCATATATAGAAACATATATTGCACATCATATATTTCTATCTAAATGGCATGAAAAAGGGAGCAAGTTTTTTGAGAAATTGTGAAATTTCATCCCGAATATGCCATCACTCTTCTCCAGATTCTTTTCTTTTAAAAGTTCAAGGTTTTGCAATTGCAACGCAAATTTAGGCGCTGTAATAAGTTAGTTCACAAAAAAGTAGGGCTATATATAATATTTCACACACTGTATGAAAGCAATATTTCTATCCAAAGATCTAAATTGGAAATGCAAAAGGATGAAAATAACGAATTATTATACCTACTCACAGTTACATCATAAACAAAAACTGCATTTTCAGCTTTAAAATTCTGGTCAAATTTATCAGTAACCTTTGATAAGGGCTATATACACTGTGCTAACAGTTAAATATGTATTAGCAAAAGTCATAAAGCATCAATTAATGAATATAACTAATGCAGCCACATACGTACTTGATATTTTCATACATAAACAAATTAAACAAAGGCATAACACTGCATGTACATTAAGGAATCAATAAGCCATTATTCGATGCTCGGCAATAAATTGCAAAGGATATAAACTAGATTAAGGCTTCACTAGCAACAACGATGTGTGACGTCAGAGCACACACAGGAAAGGCAAACTTACAGGATGTGGCGTTCATATAGAGTGCCAAGACTTGGACAATAAGGGATAATTAGCAACTTGAAGACAGTGAACGGGCGGGATAAGAAAAGCGAAGAAGAGAAAAGACTATATAGGACAAGACCAAGATAAAACAACAAAACCCAGCATCTTTTGTGATAAATTAGTGGGGCGGACGGTTAGCAATTAATTATCCTTAATCATCATTGTCTTGGCTCGTTCTTTGTATATGTATATAAATCTTACATGTATATACTATACGTAACTTAAAAATCTTCTTGAAATGGAAGTAACTCGACAGGAGTCGCATTCAATTCAGCCTCTTAGTGTAAACTTAGAAATTTATATAAGGCCTATATATACACACAGTAGGCTTTGGAGATTTGGAGAATGCGCAGTACAAGTATTGTGTTTTGGTGTTCAGTGCACACACATTTTCACTATCTGACTTTTTCCATTCATTCCCACTTCTCTTGCAACGAAAAACGTGCTCAGACTGTGTCATTTTCGCAAATCAACTTGGAAAACATGAAGTGGAAAAAAAACTTGGCGAAAATTCCATTGCCAAAACACACACCAAGTATATAGGCTTATACGTAATGTATTCTATGCCAAAGGAAATAAACTCTGTGAAATGAATACAAAAAAATGCTTATAATTATGCTTCAGTAATCAATAATGACAACATATAATGTAAAAATAACGAATACTGGGGGATATTAGCAGCTTGAAATGTAAAAAGTAACTTAACAGTTATATACAGGGTGTTTCACAATTCAGGGGACAAACTTGCAGGGTGCCTTCCTTGCATGAAAACAAGTCAAAGTTTCCTATGAACCCATGTCCCCAAACGCTTAGTTTTTTAGGTAGCACCTACATAAAATGTGACATCCATAATTCATG
The DNA here is from genome assembly GCA_023279145.1 of Glomeris maerens. NCBI lineage: Eukaryota > Metazoa > Arthropoda > Diplopoda > Glomerida > Glomeridae > Glomeris > Glomeris maerens. Next base: position 22,186 of record WWPM01024771.1, on the reverse strand, counting down.
CTCCCCACATCTTTATTAGAAAAGCATAATGAATGATCAATGTCTAATTGAATCTAAAAATGCATAAATAATTCATGCAAGCACCCGTGCACAATAATTGTAGGAAGCAATATGAATGTCAATCTAAGGGATATTGCATTAAATTCAATGGGAATATACAGCCTATATAATCGACATGAGCAGATCGATAATATCGAATGATAATAAAAATACAAGTTGGTTTATAAATTTTATATGTTACTTTGGCGTTTCAATGAAAAGCCACAAAGCACAAGTTATAACAATGAGGACTCTAGAAAATATATATAATAGGTACTGTATACCAACACCAATTATAATTACAGAAATGCACATTAATTTGGGATATCCAATTCACCAAAATGAGCATAACAGAAACATGCACTTCTCTTAATTAAACTTATTACAAGCGAGATTAACAAGGGTTTTATGTTAATTATTTAGAAAGCCTTTGCTCGATTATGATTGGCAGCTACCTATTTAGATATATAGAAAACTACTTGCCTTATATGTATATACTTATGCTTGGGGATAGTCAAATTTTCATCGTAATATGCCAATGTGAAAATATTGGCAACATCAAATCTGTGCAAAATGCGATGAAGTTGACTCTATTAAATGTCAATCACTGTTGACATAAGCTAATTGGGCATGAAATTGTCGACTGTCAACACGTCCATCTTACTTTTCTGAGACAATTTCAGGCAACCAACATTTTTTTTATGCCCATTTAAATTGCTAACTCACATTTGAAGTATACTAAGCCCATATAGAATTTTTCCCATTTAATTACCCAGCCTCCTATATTCAATCATTAAACAACCTATGTTGCAACCATTGATTTCAAGAGAAAAGAAGCCTTAAGCAGACACAGGAGCGCCATCTAGCGGAATTTCCATCATCTCATATGTATTGTGCGATGGCGTCAATTCCAAATAGAAACATATTCTTAATGCGTTTTTCCCCGATTTCATCAGTCACGTGACAGCTTTGTGCACACTAACCTTGGTCTATTTTGGAGGTAGAGAGAGAGAGAGAGAGAGAGAGAGAATTAAACTAAACCTCATTGCAAATGTACAGCTAGCTATCGCTTAATCGATAACGGCGGCCATTTTGTTCGCGTTTTCATTGCACATTCAAAGCACAGTTGCCATATAATTCATGCTATTCTAATCTGGTATGAAATTCTGTAATCCCGCAAACCACCAAAATGAAGCCACAAGTTATATGGATAATAAAGTCATGTAATATGCATTGCAATTGATCACCACGTTATGGAGCTATAGTCTATAATGCAGCGGCCATTTTTGTACCTTTTTAAAAACCACTTACAAATTACAGGGTACATTTCGAACAATTTAAAGTAAGCAAATTAAAGGAGAACAAATATGGTGGATTTGAATTCATAATAGTCAAATAGAGTTCACCAAAAAGATTTACGGTTATAAAATATAAATGCAGTGCATTACGTATTGAAAGCTGGCAAAAAAAACACGACACGGTCTTTGTATTTAAAGAACGGAATCTTTGTCCCTGGAGCAAGTTTAATCCTAAAATAAGATAAAACTGTTGGCATTACACCTGTCTCAGTGCCATTAAGCCAACAAATTGTCACCCAACCAACATTCTCTGGCATTTCACCAGCAATTGCAACCTTTTCTTTTCATCACTTTCACCATCGAATTTCCGTTTCCTATATACACAACTGAATAAAACTAATGCAAATAATTACTCTTCAATATACCTTCTCCTATGTATAACTACACTAAATAACTCTGTCTAGGCTATATGTGTGTCCCGGACCAGCAAGGCAGCCATGCAACCTGCCATTTGAAATATTTATCAAGCAACAAAACATTTATTTATAAACAAACAAATGTCCAGCTGCTAACACAGCCCCAGAAGCAAAAGTTGAAACCTCTTTGCAAAAGTTTGCAAACTTCCAAAGATGCTATTTTGCAATGTGATCGTTTGTTTGCCTTGAGCATGCTCAGCCAAACAAGGTTTCAAGACACATGCAACATTTTCCAAGATGGCCGCTGCTCAAGCACTCCACGTGTCACAATCATTTATTGTTTTAGTACTTAATAATGGAAAAAAAAACTCAAAACGTAATTTAAGGGATGAAGTAATCTTTGCTTCGCATTTTTTCAATATAACGCAATATTTTCCATTTCAACAACGAAAAATGCTATTTTTATTCGGCTAAATATAATAAAATATACAATCTAATTTAAATGTAATGAAATTTCGGAACTTACGTAACGGAAAATATTGAAAGCAGTGAATATTTAGCCTATAACCACTAAATTGAAACAGGTGATAATATATATTTGGATAATTAATAACAAGTCATATATCTGGAATCTAATTTTTTGTAGAGGGAATAAAAAAAGCAAACACGTGTTGAAATATATAACTGCTAATACAATTGAGTTGTCATGTTCGCCATGGTATTATTGCTCAACAGCAACCGGATATGCAACAGCTTTGTAATTTCAAACCAGAAAAATGGCAGTGTTAACAAGTTTTACCTGCATTACATCGGCGAAATAAGAGAATACAGACTATTTCTGTAGTGTTTAGACGAGAATATACACTAAAACAAACATACACAAACTGAAGTGTTATTACTGTCTTAAAACGAAGACTTGAGAAGCATTAGTTCTCTCCAGTTTCCATAAAAATTTATAAAATAGCCCATTTAAAATAATCAATGTTATAAACCTACCATGTTAAAATAATTAGAAATAATTCAGAAATAATTTGTCTGAAATGCATCGTCTAAACCACTGAACATTCAATGTAATATCTAATAAGAAATTCATAACAATTGTGAAAAATGAAAGGTCGCATTAAATACAAGGTTTTGTGTAATTATCAAACAGTTGTTAATGAAGTAATGTTGACAAAATGCCAACTAATTACTAAACCTTTCTTATTCTACAAAATGTCACAATGTCAAGTGAAAGCAATTATAATTAGTCATTCCACATCCAAGTTTCATTTTTATTTTACATACTGACACCATTAATTCCCCAAAAAAATAGTCCCATGACCAAAAAATCTCATGCATACATGAAATTTACTACTGATTACAATGCAATTAAGCAAACCAAGTCCACAGGATTGCTTTTGTAAAGATCAACCTCCAAAACATGGTCATCAAGGCAATAAACGCAATTTGGAGACAACGAATTGTAACGAAAAAATGGGAACCTACACTAAGCACTTTCAACACAAAACGCGCCCAAAAAACATACCGTATTTCAAATAATTACCTAATTACATGTACGATAAGGGGGAAAAACGTGCAAGGTGATCGAAAATTTCGGGAGGGAATCGTGATGTTTTCGTTTTTCCACATAAACACAAGCATTTATACGACTTCAAAAGCTATACCAACTTACAGTCATTAAATTACACATGAAACCGGCCAAAAATTTAATAATATGTACTAAAAACGCAGGGAAACAGTACTCACCATCGGCAGCGGTGAGCGCCATTTCGAGAATACAGTTGAAACCACGTGACACGTGGCTGCCAAATTCGACAACAACGCCATCCAGCGGCCATCCGCTTCACTCTGCCACAAATCTAAAAATGAACAAGAAATGTCTTCACACTTGCAATTCATTTCAAATAAATATTCATGAAATTATTTCGCAATTGGTCGACAGTAATCAACATTGTTTCATTTCATAACAATGTGGAAAACTTGATTTAAAGTTAAAGGGAATTATGGAAATTAGAATCAAAATCAATCGCAAGATTGTTGCGTTCCATTTTGCACGAGCGCGACAATCGATGACGTCACGAGGCGGTTCTACCGGTTCCAGCGCGAGTGACGTCATCACACATTGCAGACGCAACAAATGCAACGCAATATTATTGCGTCACATTGACCAAGTTTGCCGATTGAAACAACGGTCATTTGCAAATGGCGGCGTCCAGTGAAGACGAGTCGTTCGTTGCTGCCAATGCAGACGACGACGATTTATACACTTTTTTGAATGTAAGCCGCGAGGTAATTCAAAATCACCTTTTATTGTATGTATTTAACCACTTTTTTCCAACCGTTATGTAATGTACACCTACGTGCCATTGCATCATATTGACGCGCTTTTCAAAAAAACTCAATATACGTACCGAAATGATTGTGTTGTTACTAATTTCCAGGCAACGAACGAAGAACTGAATAATGCTTACAGACGTGTTAGCCGATTGTATCATCCGGATAAGCACAGAGATCCGGTTAGAAAACGTCAAGCTGAATTGTGGTTCAATAAAATCAAAAATGCATACGAGGGTATATATAGGAATTATAATTAAAAGCGAAAATATAGTTGTTCGAAGTTATAGAAGTCACTTGAATAATTGCAGTATTGAGCGATCCTCACAAACGTGCCATTTATGACAATTTGGGAACAAAAGGGTTGGAAACGGAAGGATGGGAAGTTGTGCAAAGAACGAAGACGCCCCAAGAAATCCGTGAAGAATATGAACGTCTTGCCAAAGAAAGAGAAGAACGAAGAATTCAACAACGTACAAACCCCAAAGTAATATATTCCAACGCACAGATTTGCAACTTGCAAAAATTAAACACAATATTCGCGTTCACTATTTGCACTTCTATATTTTCATATACATATATTACACATCATACAAGATAATCAAGATATTGCAGGGTCCTGTGGGGTATAACTAGAATTAATCTACTACACACCAGCAATCGTTACAAATTACCTTCTCAATTTTAATCTATTATCTCTTTGAAATTTCAGGGAACCATCAACGTGTCTATCAACGCGACCGAGCTGTTCGATACGTACGATGACAGCTACGATGCCCAAAAGTACTTGCACAGTTTTAATCACATCAAAATTAAACCATTAACTGAATATTTAATAAGTATTTTTCCGCTTTTGCATTGCAAAACAAAAACGCATTTTATAAATGATTTCAGAATGTTGCCGCAAGTCGAAATACGAGGGATGAGCATTTCTCAATCTATTGAAGCTCCGCTAACTGTAAAAGACACACTGACCTTATCTGGACAGTTGCACACGCAGAATGGCACTGGTGGTGGTTCCGTCAACTGTTCTTGGAGGAGGATATTCACTGCAAAAAGCTGGACCGAGGTTTTCACAAATTCCTGTTTATGGATTTAAAAAAAATCGTACACAAGTATTATAAGCTAAAGTATTCGTTTTATCTTTCATACGCAAGTGTGATATCGGAGCTGGAAACGGTTTGTTGTTCACGTTGCGTGGATTTAGGACGTTATCAAGGCGAAGGTAGAAATTTGCGTTGATATCCAATTTTGAAACCAAAATTAAATACAAATTTCCACTTGCAGTTTCTGCAACGCGGCCGGCATATTTCATTTCACGCCTCATGGCATTCGACCGGGTCTTAGCGCAAGTAACTGAGAAAGTTTATACCAAAACACTGGATTGGTTTCGCAAATACATAATATTCCGTTTTTAGCTATTGCCAGACAATTGGACAAACACACCGTAGGCTATTTAAATTGGAAAGCGGGAATAAACTCTTCCATGGAAACAATGGTGGTTTGGGACACGGCAACTGGTCATTTAGTATTTTCTATTCAGGTATCATGTGTCAAATTTACTTATATTTAACTTCCTGTTAGATAAAAGTAATGAATCTTAGTTTCATTGTATATTTGCAGCTGGGAATGCCAACGTGTTTCATCTCTCTTAGTTACACCCGGAAATTTGAAGACAAAGGCAAAGTTAAGGGATCTTTAAAGTACGTTTAAAATCACAGAATTGTGCGTTTTGTTATAGTCATGAAATTGTTTATCTAAATGCTTTCCAAATAATAAAATACCAACTGATCAAACAATTGTTTTCTTGCATTATTGTCCCAAGTGATTACAAACGCCAAAAAGCATAATTTTGTCCTATGGCAAAGTCACATATTCAATAATCCGAGTTTAAGAAATAGTGATTTTTATAATAAGACTGAATAAGACTGAATGATCTGTGCTCGACTTTCATTGTATATTTCAACAGAGTTGGGACTTTCGGTGCTTTGCTTGAGTACGGCTGCGAGAAGCGGATTTCCAAACACAGTATTATTGGCGCAACTATGGTTGTCGGCATCCCCATTGGCGTAACACTAAGAATTAGGATCAACCGAGGGAGCCAAAACTACGTCTTCCCCATAATGCTATCCGAGCAGCTTCTTCCTAGCGCTGTATTCTACGGCACCACTATCCCACTCGTATTGTTCTACACGGTTAAAGTGTTAATAGTTAACCCATACTTAAAGAAAGAGAAGCAAAAGTATAGTCTGTGATCCGAATTTGTTCATTATTCTTGGAGTAACAACGAAATTGTGATGATTTTTTTTTTATAAATGATAAGGGAAACCAAGAAACAAAAAGAAGCAACTGCTGCCAAAGTGTCGGAGAAGCGGAAAGAAGCCGAATCCGCAGTTTCACTTATGCAAGAGACTTATTCGAGAATCCGAGACCAGGAAGAAGCGCAAAAAGGATTGGTCATCGTGGTAGCTTTGTATGGCAAAGTTGTTGCTGAAGAGGAACGGTACAGCTAGAACTATTAAGATAAATTTAATTAAAACGGATTTAATGACTAATCCTCCAATACTGTTGCTTTTAGAAGTGGATCTGAAGTTGTCGATGTTACCGTTGCTTTGCAATGTCTCATCAAGGACTCAAATCTGGTTTTGCAAGACACCAAAAAGGTATGTTGTATACCTTCGAAATTCCGGGCAACATAACATTCACGATTAAAGTTTACATTTGAAAACCAATTCCTTTTCAGCATCAACTACCAGGTTTTTACGACCCTTGCATTGGGGAAGACAAATATTTGTATGTGCGGTATAAATTCCATAACTTACTACACGAAGCGACGTTCGCGGACCATGAGATGGTGCGGATACCAAAACAAAGTAAGATTTCATCCTCCACGTTTCAGAAATAATGTGTGCTTCCTCTTTTAAAAACGCTACAATTAATTTGAAATTTTTGTTCTCTTCTAGGTCATAAAATAGAGACTTAACTAGTTTCAAATATAGAGCTCGTAGTCTGAATATTGAGTTGGTACTCGCATCAGATATATTTAGATACGTACATGCGCCAATTTTCCAGTGGCGTGCTATGTAATTCCGAATATTGGAATATTAAAATGTTCTAAGAAACCAATCTTTGAACTATATGTATCTATTTTTCAGAGTTTATTCGCCAATGTAACAATTTTGTTGTATTTCCACAACTATATGCTTCTCTTTTCTTAATCTCAGCAATTTTAATACATGCCAATTAATATATTAAAAGGGAAATTGGCACAAGTTATTGTGCGGATCTTGACCATGCAACTCCGTTTTTTATACATAAATACACGAAATAATTAAAAATTTGAATCCAATTCACAAGGCAATAATAGGCTTTATTAAAAAAATTTCATTTCAATGAATTAGAAGAAATTCATACGCCCAAACCATGCACGAAATACACCAAAGTAATTTCTGGTGAATATAAATGTATTATTTCCGCAATTCATTGTATTACAGAAAAACCGAATTGGCAAGTTTTTCCAGAAACTCGCCTAAACCAACTTCAATTTGTTTGAAAGAATTGAAAGGGAAGGCGGCCACAATGATGCATCGCATTCATTGGTCCCGCCATGTTTTCTCTATAACCCCTCAAGGAAAAAGGCGGCTGCTTTGTAGAAAGAATCGATGGGGAAAGTGGCCACAATGATGCATCGCACTCATTGGTTCCGCCATGTTTCCCCTAATCCCGCAGGATAAACGCGTCGGTCTCATTTGTGTCACAATCAAAATACGCCCACTTCCCAGCGCAAATCACCACAACTGGGTAGAGTCAAATGAGATGGGCGGTATCTGCGGGGGATGTCTAACGCAAAAGTAGGTGGAGTATAGGAGAAATATGGCGGACGACCTTTTTTCTCCTCATCAACGCCCTATAGGCGTACTATACGTTGCCGTTGACGGCGTACCTGAGGCCACGCCTTCCTGTCGCTTATGTTCGCCCCCTCCCACTCGCCAGTTTTCCACGTCTACGGCAGGCAAATACGCATACCGCAAAACTTCTAAGGACAAAAGACAGGGAATGGACCACGCAGATATGGGAAAGCAAAGCTTGACGTACGAAATTAAATTGTTGCCTATAAAATTCTGTTAGTTTTCAATTTGAATTAATTTCACGTTCAAAATCCATTGAAGTATATACAACTAAAATGGCGGCTTTCGTTGTACGTGTACGTGTGGCAACCTCTGTTTAGTCACTTTTTTTTCCAGCGTTCGGGACAAGATTCTGAAAAGGAAAGTTCCTTTTCGGTTTAGCTGCTTGCAAGACATTCATTTACTGCGGCAAGTGGTGGAAAATCGTCCGTTTGGCAGCGGCAACGCCAAGTTAGTTTGGGACTTTGTGGCTTGCAACTTGCGCTCGATAGGCATGAACGTGGACGGCAGACGATGCCGTGAACGTACGAGACTATTACTGGAGCATTACACCGAAGATTTCAGCAACTTCAGCAAGAAAACGGGCAACAGCGAACGCGACAGCGAGATCGCCGAAAAGGAGCATCTGCTGCGCGAAATACTAGACAATGGAATGCAAGAAGTTGCCACATCCACTAGGCGGAGCGTCTTTGCTGTTGCGCAGCTGCACAACATCCCGCCGGACAAAAAACCAGACACCAATAATTTCGCTTCACAATACACGCAGTCCCCTGACAATCAACAATTGTCGCCATCAGACGAAAGTACTTTGATTTCAACTTATTCAGTACTACTGCTTTTCTTGCCATGTGAATGGAGTGTCTGTAAATTGTTATTTTTTTGTTCCCGCCTTCTGCCACATTAAAGTTTAAAAATTAAGTTTTATTTAAAAAAATATTTAAAAGGTAATTGAAAACTTGAAGTCTTGAATGGGTACTCCCAAAAATTAATGATTGATACAAAGATTGTGCAGTACCTTTAAAAAAGCAAGTTTTACTGACATTATTCATGAAAGAAAACAAAAAAAGAATTAAATTTAAATGCTCCCCAATTCTGATATATCATTACAATACTTGAATTTTGTATATATCATTTTGCAGGCGATTGCGAGGACTACACCGAACCACCACCGTACAAGCGTGTGCCGCAAACTCAGACAATCAAAGACGTTGAAAGCCAAAATAACGAACTGAAAATGAAGTGTATGGAAGCTAATCTGTCTCTTATTTGTGATCTACACGATAAAGAATTGGAGATGAAGCGGGAAAAACTAAAGTTTGAGAGGATGCGGCTGCAACACGAGATGGCTAGGTTTGAGCTGGAAAAGCAACAGTTCCAAATCGAAAAACATGAAAGGGAACAAAGGCTTAAACTGGAAATGGAAGAAAGGAGAATTCTGTTGGAAATGTTGAGGGAATGTATGAAAAACATTAAAACGTGAAATTGCACAAACAGCATACTAAAGTGTCTTTATTTCCTGCCAGCCCAGAGATTGCACCCACTAGCATAATGATAATTTATAATATCTATTAAAATACCATGACAACATTTGCCAAACCCATTATACTGTATCTGTATAAGTAAATAATGGCGAACCAGCAAATGAATAAATTTTGAAATTTCCAATACAAAGGCCTAAGAATAAATGGAGTTTAACCATGAAAGGTTTCAAATACATTCGTTTTCAACACAAGCTAAGCTGTATTGTGTAACTACATAAACAAAGAAATGAAACTACCGTTAATGCAGGTTTGATTTGCAACAAACATCACAACGGTATCGGATCAAAAATGGCGTCGTATTTCGCTTGTCCAACGAAAACGCAATTTGAATTTCTTCTATTTCATGTGACACCGGGTAGAAGTGGCGATTATATTAGCAATAAGTAATAACTTCCGACAATTACTCACGTTTGGCGCACTTCGTTGGCACTGGTGTCTGACGCAGTCTTTTATCTTGCTAATTTACGCAATGCAACAGCCGCAATTGCAGTTTTCCCGCCGTCCAACTGTACTTTGCCGCCAGCCGTTTCCCCGCCAGGCCGCCCGCCCTCCGTCCACCACACCTCTTTTTCAAACAAATGGCCGCTTGCAATCTTCACAGAAAAATCGTCGTCCTCGTCGTTGCATCCTCATAAACGCCGCTACGAGGACGACGCATACACAAACATCGATTAGTTACCTTCGCAATCGAATACCACGAAATTTTAATCAAAATTTGAGACTTGCGCGGAAAAAAAGGAATATACGGAAGCTAGCAAATTTAAAACCGGGAAAAGTTGCTCGCAATACCTCGCCTGTGCAACATTTTATTGCGCACCCATAAGCAGAAGTAAAGACAAGCAATTGAGTGTTGCGCGCGGAACCGTTCGCCGCAACATTATTGCATCGGAAAGATTGAAAAGGATTTGGAAACTTTGAAACGGCGACAGATGAAACAAAAAACGGACGATTGTGTGATGGCAGAAAGAGCCATGGAAGCGGTTTACAGCTGCGAAATTTGCGGCCAGGAAGGATTAGCAGAGGCAGAAATGAGAATGCACATGCTAGATGCACACATCGAAGGCGCCATTTCTTGCCCATTTTGCGACTTAAGTGACATTAGTGCAAATGATATGGTACTTCATGTAAATAGTGTGCACTTGGATTATCTGAGCCCAGAACATGAAGCACTTCCTGCGCAAACCCTGGACAACCGTTCAAACCGCCAGGTAATTGTATATGTGATTTATTCCAGTGGGTGCCATGGAACAAATTATATTTGGCAAAGTAAAATTTCGATGTACAAAAACCTATTACAATAAAATGCCGTAACGAAAAAACTTACCTTGCAATGATAAAATGCTGTCGGTTCCTTCCTCCTTCCTACAATGCTGTTCAAAATCCTTCCAACCAACCCCAAACCGGTTGGGTACCTTGCATCCTGTGTTGAAATTCAGGAACAAAGAAAATGTAGCAACATGCAAATTTATTCAAAGTACCCCAACAAATGCTCAATTTATACAGCCACATATCATTGAAATTGCAGAAAATATATTTGATCCCTAGCTTTTTCATGCCTGAAATGAAAACGCCTTTAAAATTGCATTACCTAATTCTGGGTAAGTGACAAGAAATTACAAATATGGAGAAAATTGAAATAAGCCAATATACAGAATTCATTCAAGTAGCAATTCCAAACGAAATTAATGTAGCCAATTTACAAGCAATACTGTTATATTATTCCCAGTAACTTAACATGAGGCATTTAAGGTAAAATATGTGGCCAATAATTGAATTTGTACCTTTCACATTTCTGCTTTTCACCAAGCAGCCATGTAACTACTTGGCGGATGGGGCCGCTTGCGGTTCAAGCCCATTCGCGATGCCATCTTCGCCGCAAAGATCTTTGCTAAGCCTGAACCTGAAGAGGAGCGCAAAGGACAGCAGTGCCGCAACCATCGCGACAAGCCCCATGTCGTACAACGGCTTCCACGTGAGCCCCAACAGTTGCAGCGGCGGTTCCAGGGTGACCCAATGTCCGATTTGCGGCTTCGGCGAACCATCTCCCACCAAGCTCCAGGAACACGTGAACCGGCAACATTTCGATCTCACCAGTCCGTCGTTTCCCGACGTGTCTCCGATGGACGAGGAAGATGGCTCCGTAGCTGCCACGTACGGCTGCCCTCTCTGCGCCAGACGCTTTCAATGTGTCCCGGACTTGGAATTGCACGTCAGCATGGAACACAAAGACGTTTTGAGTCCTTCGAGGTCCTCCAGGTCGACGCCGGCAGACGAGAACTCCAACGATAGCTGTCCGGTGTGCGGTTCGGTCGGATTTCGCAGCGTCGTCGAGATGGCCACTCACATCGAAGACCACTTTGAGAAGAAGACACCGGTCGCCACCAGTATGGACGTTGCTTCCGGTACGATCGACCCAACAGATTGGTTTTTAAAGAGCCTGCGGCAAAAGTTCTCCATCGTCTTTGTCATTTAGCAGATGTGACCACGGACTGTTTGCTGGCGCAGGAGATCGAGAGGCAGGAACGGGAAGCGAGGAAGCTGCAGGAACAGAAGGAGTTCGAGTTGCTGCAGGAATGGCTAATGTTGTCGCATTTTTCGCATGCCAAATCTCATTCTTCGGTCTCAGTTTCTTTCGCAATAGCAACTGTTGAATTTCAAATTTGTACAACTATTTCAATGTTTTGACTGCAAAATCAATAATATAGTAGATTACGTGCACTGAATTACAATGGTTACTCTGTAATTCACAGAGCAAATAATGTATTGTGTTTCCATCATTAGGCCCAATATGGAATGGATAACCATGGCAACTTTAAAGACCAGAGCTTGGCAAATATGCAAAAAGCCGTCTACTCGGGAGAAATGTCGGTAGACGACTACTACAACCGACAAGTAGAATTGAAAGTAGCCGAAATGAATGGTGTAGACGACAGCCATTCTTGCACAAAAGGTAGTTTTTTTTGCAGCCCATTGCAATTTCAGTTCGAAAATACTACCAGCTATTGTGAAAAATAATTTTCCTACAAAAAAGGCTTAGTGCCAAGGGTTCGCGCAATCAGCATCAACGGGAACAACGTGATCGGGGTTTCACTGTGCACAACCGTGGATCATTACGGGTCAACCTACGGGGACCGAGGCTGGGGTTGCGGCTACCGCAACATCCAAATGATGCTTTCGTCGCTCATGCATCACACGGGTTACAACGAAAAGTTATTCAATGGTCAGTAGGACCGTACGTTGTCCACAAAGTGCGTTTTATGTGGGGATTAAACGTAAACTTGCATGCGATTGCAGGGCAAAACGTAATGCCGTCCATCTCGAAACTGCAAGAATTAATTGAGAGTGCCTGGAGGAAAGGGTTCGATCCGCTTGGATGCGAGCAATTGGGAGGAAAGTTAGTTAATACGAGGAAATGGATCGGTACAACCGAAGTGATCACGTTCCTTTCTTCGTTCCGTGTAAGGTTTGTCAATTTTCAAGTTACTTCTTGAAAGCAAAATAAACAGGGGTTGTTTGACAAATACATAACAAAAACTGCTCAAAGTACAAATTGTGTTGGAAAAATTGCGTGGAAAAAATAAATTCCTTAATGGATCCCATTAGGAAAAATTGTTGAATTACAGTTTCATATTAAATGTGCTGCTTCAGCTAAACCATACCTTGCGTTTGAAAGATGTCATCTGCTCGACTTCCATCGACCGACCGGCCCAGACGGTACGCATCCTGAATTATTCCAATGGGTATTGCAGTACTTCAAGAAAGAAGATGATTTCAAAGCTCCCCTCTACCTACAACACCAAGGTAGCTGGTTTCCTATGATATCACAAGTTAAAAAAAAATGAGTGTGGATTCATTTCTACGCAATGTTTCGGGTGGAATTATACTTGCAGGCCACAGCAGGACCATCTTTGGTGCCGAGCGGATGAGAGATGGAGGCATCCGCTTGTTGGTTCTCGATCCTAGTCACAGCAAAGCCCAGATGGAGCTTTTGTGCACGACCGCGACAGCCACCAATGGCATGCGGCTCATTCGCAGGCCTTTGGCCGCGATGAAAGCCAGGCAATACCAAATAGTAGCCATTGCGGGCATCATAGAAACCGACCAAGAATATCAGGTGATCGATCGTATTCCCCCCTCAATTAAATCCGGTTCAAAGGGACTTATTACTGTTCACATTTGTTTCACAGCAAAGTAAAATTCTGCGATCTGTAAGGATTCCACGAGAGCATTGAAGCGTGTAAACTTGCCCCCAGTCGTACATCCAACAAAATGAATTTGCACATATTTCCACACTTTGGTTGCAATTGCCAATCAACGGCTTCAGATACGCGCATGATGGCCGAATAGTGTGGCACGCAGAAATTTGGTTTACTCAGATTATCCCGTATTAGTAGCTTCGATAATTCCAACTAATGAAGTAGAAAGACGAGATTAAACCATGTAGTCATCTAATTTGTAAATTTCTAACTTGTACAAACTGAAGTTGCAATTGGTATCGGAAACTGAGCAATATTTACTTTCGCTTTGTCGTTTGTTGCCAAAGGTTTGTGCCATTACGGAAAGGATACGACTGTATACCGCGAGCAACACTTCTCTCGCAAATTGTGATATATTTTCAAGTGTGGTTTTTGCCCCTATTTTGCTGCAATCTTATATTTTGTGCCCTAACTCTTTTTATCTACAGTGCATTGGTTGTAAATTTTCATTTATTAAAGGCAAATTGTTTCCTATTCATGCATGATTATCATTTCAAACCGCTTCAGTTTTCCGGGCATCTGGTTCCGAGTTAATTGCACCAAAATAAATATTTCTTGCCAAAAAAAAAATAAATATTGAAGAACTACTGCGAAAAGCATGCAGCAAAAATTATCCTCACATGTTACATATTAATGATATTATACTACTGCAAATATTCTAGCATTTGTTCTACCATTTCAATCGCTCAAATGTCACACACAAAAAAGCCCTGTAGTAATACCTGCGAATCTGAGGATTTGGAAATAAAATTTTGTCAATACAGTAGATGAAATAATTTGATTGGATCATCCAACCACAACGTAGCGGTCTTCAATTCTTTCAACATTATTTCGAAAATATCAAACGTTTTCCCTTTCAGACATGTTCCAATGAAATAACAATTGGAAACCACTCAGTTAACTTTACTACAATAAATTACACAAAACTACTACACAAAATGAATCTACTTATGCTGACGTTATGCATGATTCCGATAAAGCAATGAGTTTATGAGAAATTCCCAATTCAGGAAGGAGGGGGTGGGGACAATTTTTGGAAATTTAGAAACTATTGTTCGCTATACATTTCAGAAAAACTAGTTTCACTAGCACTTTATTTATTAAGAACAGTGATAATATAAACAAACATGGCACTTTTCAGCGAAACAAAAGGAACCACAATGATTAAGCGCTACCTTATGAAGGTTATTTACAGGGGAAAATTGCAAACATTTCATGTGATAAATCATTCAATAGTACATAAATACGTGTGGTTCACTTCTAAACACAATGCAGCCATGGCCTTCTTGACCACAATGTTATATTTCGGTCGATCTTTAAGACCGAAATCGTGTTTCACATTCACCTCACTCTTCTACTAAATATAACCAGACTTGTTTCTCTCCCTTTTTTTGAAACATATAAACACGTTACACACAAGAATAGATTCAATAACTTTCTTAGTGCATTTAAATTCAAAATTCCAGTTGGCAAAAAAAAGATCAAAGGTAAATCCAACCTGTACGTTAACTTTTTACGTACGTATGTGCTAAATTTTGTTAGTTGGAAAATAGGAACCAAGCACAAGTCACAATTATAAAAATATTACACCTTTTTAAGAAGCTATGTAGAAGATAAGAGGATCTCATGATAGCACAGTAGTACACAAGAAACAGAATGCGATCCCACATGTAAGAGTGTATTTTACAAAACAAAACCCAAATTTTGAAATGTGAAGCTTACGCTGATGTGAAAAAGGGAGGGAGAAGTGATGTATGTACTTTAAGTTATTCAAAAACACGACAATCCCCCCTTGTATGGAGAGCTTACCTCGATGACATTTAGATGCTACATTTACAAGTCTTTCGTCACTGCGATTTCACGGACCATCTTGATCCTCTGGAGCATTTTTGTGACCGTTTCTTTCCCGAGGGCCTGCGTAGTGTACCATACAGGACTGTCAGGTACGCAAGCTCGCTCGGGATGGAGGTAGAACATGTCACTGCGGTTCTTGATGCTCTCCGGACTGAAAATAAAGGTGCACTTCAAAATTGCAAAATCAACTACAAGATGAATACGGTCAATTACATGCATATGAACGAGAAACCAAATACACTTACCATTTCGATAAGTAAAACTCGTACAATTTCACAGGACATCTCAGAGGATTGTCCATGTTCTCGAAATGTTCAAAAGGAGACGCGGCCGCAATAGGTGAACTGACCTTCACAACTTTGGCAACTGAAATGAGATTCTTTAAATGACTGCGCTCGATCAAATAATTGATAATAGCACATTACGAAGTTGTTGTAATTACGGTCAGAGTCTGCCGAATTCCTCGCCAGTTTCTTGCAATGTCGCATGATCTGAGTGAACGAAAGATGCGCGTGGTCATCGACCGATCTCAAAAGGAAATATTTGCTGTTGAAAAACATGAGCGTGTTGAGTAGCACGTGCGGAGAATGTGCACCCAGTTGTTTGCATTCCCACAGAATCTCTTCATCGATCCTTCTCAACATTAAACCTACCAAAATATTAAAAAAAACCTGTTCGAATCGAAAAGACATAATACATGACAAAAAACAAATAACAAATTTCAACCTTCGCTGTTAAATGTGGTTTCGTATCTTTGCAAAACTTCGTTCAAGCATTCCGTGAATTTTTCAAAAGACGTGTCCGTGAAGATGTTATCAATTCTACAATTTTCAAACAAGTATTGCTGGATTCCTAAACAGAAATGCAAACGATGGCGTTAATATGGCTGAAAAAATAAAGAAAAGTATACAACACATCTCGAATAAATTGCTGACCGAGACACAGATAGTAAACGCAATCTGGCGCGTATTCTTCTCCGTTGGGTTTCCGAGCCTCTTTGACGAACAAACACAGAGAATAGTTCAGTTCATCGGGGGTGAGTTGGAGGAGTTCAGTTTTAAACAATTTCAACTTCCTGTTCGTCTGCGAGGCTTTCTCTAACTGCATGTTCTTCTGCAGCACCCAATATTTCCATGCATTTACTCCGTACGTATACTGCAATACAATGATACCAGCAGCCATATTACAAGCAGGTTAAGTAAAAGGTTTGTTAGATAAATTGCTACAACAGCAAATTGACAGTTAGATTCCAATACTACATAATAAATCTTTGTGATCTAGTGTTTTATAAGTCTTGACTAAGGCAAAGAAATTGAAATAACCTTCAGAGTCATGTTAGCATCCGTCATGACCATTATCTGGCTGTTCTCGTCCACGGCCGCCGCATCCCCTCGGCTGTTGTCCTCGTCGGTCGACAAACCTTCCGAAGACTCCATCTCAACGCGGGCTTTCTTTCGGCCCCGACCGCGTCCGCCCGCTCTTGGAGTGGACCTCTTTTGGACCATTGTCCGTGCCCTTAACTGCCTTGGAGACATCGAATCCCCATTTTCATCCCACGAACTTTTCCGTGAATCTGTATGTAAAAAAAACAAACTTAATTTAGTTCGAAATAACAACACTAACTTCACATTATAATGTCACCTTTAGAAGAAACTTCTGCAAAAGTTAGAGGTTGAGGTGTCGCAACCTGAATTATGGGCACAATGGTAGATTTGGCTGTTTTATTGCAAACCGCTTTAGGTATTCCATCCTCTACTGTTTTCGGCAATTCTGGCGGACGAACAGAAACGGCAACCCTCTCGTTGGCCGGCTTAACACCAAATTCCGGAACTTCTGAAAAGCGAAACAAATTTTTATACTCGCCACGTAAAAAACATGAACTGTGGCAAGAATTAACCTGTATCTTTCTGCAGTCTGTTTTCAGAATCCAACAGCGTCGGAGATGGTACGTCCAATTTTGGCCTTTTGGACATATGCCGCGTTGATCTTTTTCTTGAAGGCGCGGTGGCCACGTCCGCTACTTCAGCTACCCTCTTCGTTTCAAGCGACACCGCGTCTTTCGTTTGGCAGACAGTCTCTCGCGTGTTTACCGCAGATATTTCCAATGCACGCTCGTGCCCCGGGGACATCTCCGTCACAGTCAAGTCATTATCCATGTCGTCGAATTTATGATGATTCTTGTCCGTCAAGTCCTTTGGTTTGTGGAGGAAAATCGGCACCGGGATAGGGATCGGAAAAGGCAAAGGGTACGGCACGGGGGTAGTGTACATGTGCATCGGAACGGGGATGTAAATTGGGATGGGTAAAGGAATGATTACAGGCTTCACCGTGTCTGTGCATTCGTAAAACATTTACGGATCAATTGTAGAAAGAACAACAAAAACCACAAAGGGACCATTATTTCAATATTTTACCGGTTTGTACGCCTTTGTGACAAGGATGAGGTTTGCAAGACACTCCTTTGGTTTGCATCAGCGGCTTGCAGAGTATCGCTTTATTCTTCTGTAGCTTTGGCGACGGAGTCTTGACGAGGACACGTTGGCTGATGGGCAGTGATTGTGAAATGTGCGTCTGGCATGCCATGGTTTTCATCACAGGCTGCACAATGTTACGTTATATTTTTCAATTCGGAAAATTCCAAGACTAACAGAAAATTCACGGGACAGTTTACGGCACAATCACCTTGGAAGCCAGTACCGGCAACCGAGACGAGGTGCTGACCGTAGTGGTTCCCGTCAGTGACGGAGATTCGGTCGCTGTCGACATTGTTGAAGACGCAGTCGACTGCTGACCGCTTGGAGCAAGGGACACAACGGATGAGATAATAGGAGTTCCCTGCTGGGAATCTGTAAACAACAGGAAAATATACTTTTTCATTAGTATCTTCAACTCTGTCATCATGAGGTCAAGAACAGTTCAGTCGACTAATTAAAGAAAATAAAAATTAAGCCTATCTTAAGTTGAATCATTTGAGAGAAAAATATGCAATCTGGTAAACATACTCATTATTCCGATGTCACTGTGTAAAACAACAGCTTAACATACACACCAGTTGTGCAATTGGCGGCATCAGCGGTGCTCGTTGCCGTTGAAACCGCAGCGGTCGCGCGAGGCAAAGTCGTGGAAACAATCGTAGCTTCCGACGAGGTTTGAGTAAGCGGCTGCGGTGGCAGAACAGGGGTAATGCTTGTGAATTGATTCTGAAATTGCATGACGCAGTTGTACGAGCAGAAATTGCGGATGGACGCGTCACTCATCGTCAGGTGGTACTGCGCAGGTTGAAGTTGGCGGCAGAAGTCGCACCGTACGCTCTTAGAAGACGTCGCGTTCAGACTGACCCGAAACAGGGAGAGGCAGTTGAGCGAGCAGAAGAGTTGCACGTGGTTATTGGAGTCCACTCGCTCTATCATGTCGAAGTTGTACTTCTTCACTTTGCACCAGGTGCACGGCACCACTTTCCTCCGGTACAGCACGAACACGTTCGTGCAAGTCTTGCTGCAGAATCTCTTGCAGCTGCCTTCGAACTGGATAGTGAGCTGATGCGAAACATCCAAGTCGAAGAATTTGTGACAACTGTCGCAGATGCTCGTGTTGATCTTGTTGGCGTAACGGAAAGCGGCAACGCACGACTCGCTGCAAAGCCGGTGACTTTTCCCTTCGAAAACGAACTGCGAGCGAAATACACGTTCATTTACCAGATAATTTGGAGCAAAATGTACCCGTAAATTTCCAATTCACCTCAACTTTCACTTGGGCCACTTTATTGCAAACTGAACACTGCTGAATAGAGGGTTTAGCAGGCGTCACTGCACCCATCGTCTCAAACTTTTCCATGCAAGTTTGGCTGCAAAACTCCTAAAAGGTTCAAGGTTAACATCACGCGTCATTGTGCCGCTGAATATCAAAAATATGCTGGAAACTCTTACTTTAAACTGTCCCTTTTCACCTATTGGAGCGATGAACGCTTCCGATGATCTGCTGATATCCTTCTGGCAGAAACTGCAAACTTTCAACACTTTCTTAAACTCTTCCAGGCATTTGTTGCTGCAGAACTGCTTGATGTCACTCCCAAAGCGAACGCAGTACTTTCCCAACGAAGTCCGTTGAACACTTGTGTGACAGCATGCGCAGTTACTCCCCAGAAAGCTTTGGTACTTTCCTACAAATCGCAACACCAGTTTAGGGTGGATTGAAACTGCGAGGCAACAAATTCAAACGCAAACTTGCCTAGGCATTCTTCATTGCAGAACTCCATCGTTTCCCACGTCAGACATCTGTTGCGCCCTTGAATCGTGCCGCCGCATTGCGCGCACGCTCGTTTCAAGCCTTGATTCGCTTGATATTTCTTCATGCAATCTTCCGAACAGAGCGGCTTGTGTTCGCCGACTCCGGCAAGAAGTCCCATCCCGTTCTTGATTTCTTTCATGCAGATGTGGCAGAGTTCCCTCGGCTTGGTCACGCTACGTGTGACGGGCCGGTTCTCGCTAACGAAATGCGACACGATGCTGTTGGTGATCTTCTGCTTGGCGCCAAACTCTCGAAAGCATTCGTCGCTGCACACGAATTTTGTCGCTCCTTGCATCAGAACTTGGTACTTGCAAGACTTGTTCTTCAAATTTCAATACGATTCAGATCTCCGGTCATGACCGTAACATGGACATCATTTAATACCTTATCGCAAACGGTACACGTCTTTCCTACGACTGCCGCTTTCATTTTCCCAACCGTATTGGCAGGTGCGCATTTCAGTTCTGCACCTGTAATGACATGCACATCGCAATCGGTACAAAAACAACTTCTCGAAACATGCACCTTTTGTGATCGTACTTGCGTCGTGAGATTCTTTGCTTGAGTTTTCAGCCTGCATTGCATTTCAAAAAGAAATAATCATATTTGTATAAATTGAAAGAAAAATAAAACAAATCAGGAACATGAAATACTTTACATTAACTACGCCAACAGTTTCACTATCCACTGCTGACGAGTTGTCATGGTCTGACATGACGGATACAGATTCATCTTCTACCTCCATTTCATCCTAAAGCCACAGCACAAACAAGATACTATTATTGCAATATGAAACAACACAAATACAAGTAATTATTTCTAGTGAAATTCCAATAAAAAATACTTAAAAAACCTTAATTTATAAGACAAGATGTAATTTCACAATATGTGGCACAAGTAGTTCGTCCACAGAAGAAATTAGTTAGCAGTGTTTTACAAACATGTAGAAATCTAGTCAGTTTGTGTCTTTTTTGTCAATTTTTCTCCATAAAATCCATTATCAGTGTTTGTGATGAATTAGTGTTGTTACTTGATGACAAGTTACATGCTATTGTTCATGTTCATTTGAAGTCACTAAGGCTCAAATTCTCGCAACTGTTATAGAGAAGTGTCGAGAAGTGTTATCAGGTGGTAGAAAGAAAAAAAGCTCCCAAGAAAAATGTAAAATGAAATCATGTCCCAATGAAGTACACCGCAAAGTGTGACAACACTGCGAGCGACTAGAAAAGGATTTCATCGTATTGAAAAATTCACTCAAACCTTCTGGCTTTTGGTGTCTGAGTCATCGATCTGCACAACCTCCAGCTTATCACCATCTTCCTCTTGCAACGACGGCAGCAGAAGCTCCTCTTCGGTAACGCTGCGCACGTCCAAGATTGTGATACCTTGCATACCGAAATCCTCTACGAATTCTTTATTCTCTTGGTTCTCAGCGTCACGGTCATCGACTTCGACCACATCTCGCTGCGCGGCACAAGACGCACCTTCACTTTCCTTAGCCGAGCTGTCCACTGTTTTTCCAGGACCCGGCGAATGCAGGAACTCCACTTCACCCGAACTAAGATTCAACTCGAGGGGAACAACGAATGTTTCTCCCGAACTTTTCCCGGCACCTGTAACCATTTCTGCTTCTACAACTTTGGTACCTGCATCGCAAACCGCATTTACATCGTCCGCAGGAGCTTCTTCGACACTGTGTGGTGGCAGCTGCTGCTCTGCAGTCGACTTACTATCAACGACCGATGAATCTGAAGTCACCAATTCAACGGAATCTAAATTCACTTTTTCTGCAGTTGATTGCACATCGTCCGTCGTAGATTTATCATCATCCGTGGAAGGTTTGATGTCTTCCGCGACCGATTCCACTTGTTCCTCTTCAGATTTTGTCACTTTACCTGTACATTGCAGGTCTTCGGATGATGCCAATTTCATATTTTCTTCTTTGGCCTGCAAGTCATCTGCAGCACATTCATTTCTCTCATCTTTATCTGTCACTTCAATAGGGACTGAAGCCAGTTGCAACTCATC
This sequence comes from Glomeris maerens, assembly GCA_023279145.1. Lineage (NCBI taxonomy): Eukaryota > Metazoa > Arthropoda > Diplopoda > Glomerida > Glomeridae > Glomeris > Glomeris maerens. The sequence goes on along the minus strand of WWPM01024771.1, from coordinate 222 downwards.
TGTAGATTTTAGTTGTCCAATTTCATCCTGATCAGATCTTGCAGCTTCGGTAGGTTTCAAATCTTCACCTTTATCATCGGACCTCATGTCTTGAGCAGGATCTTGCTCTTCAACGACGGGCTTCATTTCTACTGAACACCTTAGCTCATCTTCTGAAACTAATTTATCGTTATCAGCTTGGCAATTTAGTTCTTCAGAAAACAGTAGTTTTGTTGAAACCAG
>WWPM01024770.1:0-52111 GCA_023279145.1 Glomeris maerens | reverse complement strand
GCAAATGATCTCCACATTCTCAACTGAAACAGTGGTTTGATCGCAAATTAATCTTAAAACAGCCTTAATTTATACATTTTTCTCTAAAGGCTAGTGAATAAATACATCATTAGCAATAATAGCGCCTTACATGTAATTTTGTCGAAAACAGCGATTTTGCGAGTGAAAGGGCCTTTTACAGAAATGAATGATTTACGTAAAATATGAACTTGAATGTAATTTTCAAGGTGAACGTTTCAGTATGGGTATTATGGAGGATGTAAGGTTTTTATGAGGGTAAAAATCGATGGGGCTTCTTTCCTTGTAGGTATAACTACATATCTTGGTTGACAAGGGACCATCTTCTGCCACCAGAATTAAGCCAATGCGTTTATTACATGCCCGTATGCCTTTTGAGACTGCGCAATAATATATGTACACAACTTCACACAAAACTCGATCGCATTTGTTTTTTAAACGGCGCATCGTTAAAATATATAACATTGCCAGTTGCATGCTGGGAATGGCCGCCCTTTTGCTCCGCTCCAACGGCGCTTCAGCCTTCGGTTATCATGTTCATAATAATGCAGTGACAACTCTTGCGGGTTTTCGGAGATCGGCGATCGATACGTGATTTGTTGCCATCACGGATTACACAATAGCACATTGTACGTGTGTGTGTAGCCCTCGGGTCATTCAACCTTAAAGTCATTGGGACCCATTTCGGGTACGTGGGATTTGTCGAGTGGTACGCAGCAATTCACCGTGTTGTTAGCGAGATGGACCTACCTATATACAAACCGTATTGAGACTTGCGTTTGATTCGTTGTTTGGATTTTGAAGTACATATTCATATACTCCGGTCTGTAATTGTAACCTAACAATTTTCACATTTGACGCACGTGAAAAGATAGAGTGCGAACCCGGTAGCCTACTCACTATTCCTGCCACTCGTCACGGCCAGACCAAACTTGGGACCGAAATCTAGGCGACGTCGACGAACTGTAATTCAATTTCAAAAGTGTTTTTTATATACAGTTTCTTGCCCGAATCGAAGAAGGAAGGATTTAAAAAGTAAGAGGTGGCCTCCTTTCGACTATCATGTTTCTCAGTGTCACCGTGATACGGCCCATAGGCCCATACTGCTCTCCAGAAATGGGGAGTTGGCTTTGGTCCAACTGCCGTTTTGGGGCCCATTAACTTTTTTCCTCGCTGTTTCCATCTCCAACAAATCCTTATTCATGTTTTTCAAGAAGTTGTAATCGCTTTTCAGACAGGATATCCACTTTGTGGTCACTTTTCTTGATAAAAAATAATTCGCAGAGCTCGCAACTTAAGATGTGGGTGCGTTCGGTAACGAGTCGGGAAATTAAACTTTTACGGGTTTTCTTTATTGCAATAAATGCGACATGCAGTCTTCTGCAAGCTTTTTGATTTCCAAGCCCCTTTCTTTGAAATAGTTTACAATCGTCTCGTATGTCATAGTCATTCCTGGAATATTTTAGAATCTTAGATATTACTGTTTCCGAGTTTGTGACTAGAATGTGAGGAATCGTGCAAATATTTGCTTGTACATATCTGCTGAGAAACAAACTGAATTTATACGAATTTACCGCTAATCTCGTGGCCCTATAGAAGAGTGAAGGGAAATACAATTTCTGATTCAATTTTGTGTTTCGAAGCGAACAGAAATGCAATATGAAATTGTTTGAAGTTTTGTCACACTGAACGTCAACAGAAAGTTAAAAATAGCAAAAGAGAAAGTTATTCCTTCGGCACCGACACACGGGTTGCTAAATAAAACAAGAAGGGCCGGTAATAATCCCAGGTCCAGTTGCACCGAGTTCATACGTATTTGGTAACTTTAATTCCACTGTACAACATTTGAAGCTTGGTTTTTTTCATTTTGCCATTTCAAAATGAAAGTCAGGATTTCCAGTGGAAAAGCTGGTTCGCATTTGACAATTAGTGAGGAAAATTGCAGGGACTATTGGATGACGTCATCCACGTACTCCGCTAATGCCCCCAGATCATCTACATTAGTCATTCATCTTTTTGATCCAACCCCCAGATTACGCACACTTCACACGCTCAACATCAACAATGTTTATCGTTGGAGGGTTCAACAGTCGCTCTTCCGATCGAAATCATTGTCTAAAAATCGACAGGGATCGTTCAGATAGAAGGTTAACTGACCTCCTATTTCCTTGTCAGCTCAGCTATATACAGAGTAATAAATTGTGTTATTGTAATAAGAGTGTGTGCTAGTCTAAGTTGATTGAGTCTGAGGTCGTTAATGGCACCAACATCGATTTAATCTCGCTTTCAGCAGAGGTGTGTTTGCTATACTTTGCCGTTCATTAAATCTCTCGCATTTGCATAACAAAAAACAAATCATCGAAATTGCGATTAATTAGCGCAGATAGGAATTCAATTAATTTGGAGTGCTAATATGCAGAAAGCAATTTATTTCGTGGCATTAAAGCGCTGTAATCAATCATTGTCCCGTATACACTGATTTCTAACCTCGATCCGATAACGAACCACTAAATATCTTTTCAAGAGATGTTGAAATGTTTCAAAATCTCCCTTTTCATTGCGCAGTTGTTAGTTCACTGATATAGGTGCAAAAATATTGATTCAACGAGTCATGCCGCAATTATTTGTATACGTGTACAACATAATGTCAGTCGTATAAAATGAAGACTCGGATCGAGGAATTTGGATTGCAAATTAAATAAGTATAGGAGATGGCTGGCAGCTGCGCGATTGCATTTTAATTTCTCGAGTCAACTTTTAAGGTGACAACAGCTTGCAGTATATTTGGAAAGTGAAATATCGGAGCAGGTTTGTACATTATCTCGGGATGTGAACCTTGAAAAATCCTTTGTTGGCGATCAATGAAGCTTATACATCGCACGAAATGACGTTTTCGGCTTGTAATTATTTATGCTCCTATAAATTACCCTATTCATGTCAAACTCGCAATTTTGCGCCACTGACTTCGCAGCCTGGGTAATTCAAAAGCAATTTCCAGATGTTCATCTCAAATCTGGAATTTTTACTCGTTGGAATTTATGGATTAGGAGCCATTTTTCTAGTCTCGAAATTTATAATTACAGTGTTTGTGGTATATATTTTCGCTTTGCTCAGTTGAACATGAAGCTTGATTCTTAATATACGAATTCCTAATTACTGTACTTTTGAGATTGTATGGAAACAAGTTTTTATTTTTCAATAAGCATCATATAGGAATCTGTCTGCATCTACACTGCAGGTGATTTACCTGAAGTGATTGTTGGAGACACGCACCAATAATCGAGTTATTTCATTTTCTCAGAGGAAAAAGAAAGAAAGTAAAACACATTCTGTATGTGAGTGCTGTACGTACAAAGAAAGAAAGAAACTCGGGGTTTTCGTGTCGGGAATTTATATGTGAACCTTATGTATAGTTGAAGATGTTGAGACTGTTTTGGTGTTCAACATGCCGCGATATGCTAATTTCCCGAAGAAGTCTGCGCATGTATCAATCATATTCTGCTGAACGAGAAGTATAGACCTCGCAGTGAAAAAGAAATAGCATCTTGAAAAGCCCTTTCATCCTCCCCCGCATATTGTTCGCTTCGACGCAAACCTAGATCACTCAACTTTTTGCATCTGTAGACATTTTCAAGTGCCTCATAATGTACAGGGTGAGGCAAAAGTGCGCGCATTTTGCTAACAATGCGTGTTTAAATAGAAACAATTCAAACTCTAAGTTCGATACGAATGAGAGTATGAGATTAGGCGGAGAGTCAACGGCCCCATCCGGTCGCCTTCGTCGATTAGCGCAAGAAATGTTTGTGTATAGTGTGAAACTAATTAGGGTTTGCAAATATCGGCCCCGTTTTAATTAGCCGCGTGAATATCGCGCTTGTCACATTTAGGCCAATATCCCGCAAACGCATCTTGCCGCATCCGAGCAACCTCTAGCTCTGATCTCCGTTCACGGCATCAAATGTCAAACCCCTTCCTTGTTTCCCCGCGTTACGGACTGATTCTTCTCGTACGAAATCTCAGTTAAGCACACTTCGCAGATCCAACGTTGTGGAGTAATTTAGCACATACTCTATTGAACGCGTAGTGATGTCAACGTCAAAGCGAGACTCTATACTGTATTTCTGTTCAATTTATTCGTTTTATATATCTTATTTGATTTTTCCGAATAAATACTAATAAAACGTTCAATGCAGCCCGCTAATGCGGAATGTCGGTTAAGTGAGGTTAAGTTAGGGTGCCCAGACTCAAACACTAGTTTCATCTTGACTATACCCGAAATTTCCACAAGTTCAGGGCAATTCAATACTTGCAGGAAATGAATTTTCTCAATTCCATGTGGAGATACATATTTAGAATTCACGCGCAATGAAATACCGGAAATTAAAAACGCTAAAAAGTGTAAAAACAACAGTTGATAGTGATGTATTTCAGATTATTTTATTCACATCCGAGAAACTTCGTATTACAGCGCCACCATCTTTGGAAATGTTAAAACATCTTGTATTTTGGAACTGCAAAACCTGGAAAAAATAGGTTGTTCTCTTAGAATGGATCCGTAGAGATGAGAGGCGATTTCGCTAGCAATTTACGTGATTTCCCCAACTCGTCCAACCGGGCAGCAACGATCGCGCGAACAGTTCGAGGCACCGCGCGTCCGCGGCCACGTACGGCTTCAGCAACTCTGCGCGTTTCCAACCGTGCAAGTTATTACTATTAAGCGGTATACACTTTTCCCGATCACTACCTGGTAGAATCCAATAGGAAAGTGTGCTTTAGTTCTTGAGATGAAAGTGAAATATACCTGTGAGAGGCGGTTTCTGGGAGTGGATGCTGCTAGGTACACTGCAAAAGACCTTGCGGTCCTCGATCGGCCTGCGGGGTTTATCGCCGTCCGGTCCCTTCGCTATCCCTATAAGGACGTGTTCGTAGGGCCTTTTGTGAGGCGAATCGACCGCGCAAACCGGTGCACCGGTCACCGTTATCTAGCAACGAAAATAACGTTGAACGGGAACGGAATAGGAAGCGCGAGACTACTGTTCGCGATGCGTACTTTAAGCCAGTGCCACGTGGCCGTCAACGTTACGCCCCACGACGGGTACAGAACATCCGTCACGTATCTCAAATGAGATTGATTGCTCGTTATCCAAGTTAGCACCAAACAGTCTTCGTTCGCCAATTGCCCGATGGGCATATCCTTGATGCTGTCTAAACTTAGCATCCGATAGCTGAAAATTAATTCCCCAATACTGTAATTCGGGTGGGGATTGCTATTCGAGTTAACAGTTAACTGTAAACTGACTTTTTGTTTCGTTTCACAGACTTGTTGGGCCACGGCGGATCGAGCACGATCACGTCGAACTTCTCGCCGAGCGTCCGGACGCTGCGCAGCCGCGCGATGTCGGAGTTGAAGAAGGCGGACGCGGCGGGAAGCGCGTAATTCTCCGAGCCGATCTGCACGATTCTCGCTTCGTTGCCCGGGTAATGTACGATTGCGTTCGTAGCCGCTTTCCAGTCGTACGCACCGCCTGAAACGCAAAACACGGTCTAAAATAACTATAGTTTGAATAATCTCTCGCTGCAGCATAAAATGGGGGGTTTGAAACGGTTTCAGGACATTCAACGACAATGGAATCGCATTGAAATGATGGTGTTTGGTTGAATTTAACGAGGATGGTTACCCTCGTATCGATAGGAGCGCAAAGGGCCCGAGTCCTCTTCCCCGCAAGATGCTTGCGCGGTCGGGCCGATTTGCATCCATTTACGGCACGCTTGTCTGGCTTCCTTATTGTTCGAAATCTTCTCCTCTTCTGTCAGGGAACTACTCAAAAATCCAAGTTTTCTACACAGTGGCACCAATCTTTCGAGGCAATCCGTTACGTAAGGTCTAATCTGAAACAATTTCAAATTGTTAACTTTGTTTTGGGCTAAGGCGGCAGCCCTGCAGTGCATACGTGGTTGATCGCGGTGTTCATTGCTATTACATTGGAACGCTACAATTTCCCCTTCAGTCATGATTGGAATTATTTACAGGATTTAATACAGTTGAGCTGGAACTGCTCGATCTTTTTACAAAAAATTGTGACGAGTCTTTATGCTGGTAAATTTGCCTTTTCCGAACAACGTCACGTAAACCGGAATCGTCAGAAGGCCCCTCCAAAAAAATGAAGAAAATTTTCACATTACCACATACGTAATGTGTCACACCAGTGGGCGTCACAGTGTCCTGTCTGACACGAAAGCGCGTCACACTGGAATGTTATACGCGATATGACGTCCTTACTGGAATGCCATCTATAGGGCAAAACGTCAACTATATGCACCGCTCGGACAGCCGCCTTAAACAGGGAAATTATTTGGTATTTAACATTTTATTTGAAAAACATTGAATTCTTTCCTTCAATTCTGTGTTAATTTATTCAAACATAATTTTTTCATTTTGGCCAATAAGACACCACGGATCGGATGCGGATCCAGGTGTCTCCTGTTATACAGGCTCTTTAGAATCCCAGAATCCTACTAAACTTAAAAAAAGTATTCCGTTATAATCGGAAGAGAAAGCCTAATTTATCGAGGACCATCTGTCAAACTTTTATACCATTTATTTCATGAAACTCCGATCCGCATCCGATCCGCTTTCACCTGAATCTATAATGACTAGTAATCAATTGTAAAAAGGGCACGCACGTGGTTGAAATCGGCGAAAATATCATTTGCGAGTTTTCTCTTTCTTCGTTTCCGTTTCTGTCAAAAAATGCAGTCGTTTAAAATTTGTTCTCGCGCGACATTATTGCGTGAGCACGTATTGTTAGCGAGTGTTGCGCGCAATAGTATTGCGGACTCAACTGTGGTCGGCGATTTATCGCTCGCTATTCTCTCGCTGTCCATTCTGAGCGGTGTAAAAATTGCGAAAACCTCGCTGGGGCATCTGAGTTCAACGAGGTCTCCATCTTTTAAACGGCACGTTCTGTACACATCGTTAACGTATTTTGCGCAATCTAGCAGCACGAACGAATCCACTGCGCAAACAATGGACATTTTGCTCGATTTGGCCACGCGGAAACCCGGCGTTCATTGGTTCTTCCGCCATGTTTCCTCGAACACCGCCCCACTCCGCCAGGCAATGCGTGGAGCAAGGACGGCGAAAGACCCAACATACGTATAAAATATGGGTCTTTTCTTTATGCATATAACCTCCTTGAATAATAAAAAAAAACATTAATCCTTATGATTCTTTATTGTTCTGGTCAAATTGATGAGATTTGCATTGTGGGATTGTCCACATAAACATGCAGTTGGTTGGGGAAATATGGCCACGCGTGTGTCTCGGTTGGATAAACCAAATGGGTCTTGTCGACCAATGAAATCACTCGGTTTCTGTCGTGACCTCACACAGGCTTCGAAGCTGAAAGTTCTTTCATGTCCCGCGAACGATTTCATGGTTTTTTCAGGAGTTTGTTTCGCAAAGCTGTTCGAATATTTATTCTGCAGTAATTCTGTATTTGTTTGGTTTTTTTTTCTTTTTAAAGGTTATTTAATTTATATTTCAATTTTCCCGTATTTAAGAAAAAGTAAATTTTGATTTTTCCCATTTCAGTGTTATTCTGATTTACTGTAATTTCTGCGTCATTCAAATAATGATTTTAATTTCATTAATAATTTAATCGGACGTATTGGAAAAGCAAAACGAACATTTGATTTTTTCCCGGACTGATGCATGTCTTCCCCCCGCCCCCCTCCTCTCCACAGCCCACCCCCCTCCTCTCCACAGCCCCTCCTCTTTACCCCCCTCCCTTCGGAGGGGCTGTGGGGGAGGAGAAGCAACCCTTTTAATTTTAAATTTTAAATTTTATATGCTATCTCTCCTCACCGACAAATTTGTTTCTCAATACCCATATCTGCATGCCGGATTATCGAGAAAAAACGAAGAATAGATCGGTTTTTGTTTTGAAATTTAAAGCGGACAGGTAACAAGAATTACGCTTTGTACAACCGAACCAGTAGTAGAAAGCGTTGCTCGACGAGCGAGAAAGATGGCGGAACCAATGAACGCGAGGCACAAGCCGCGTCAAATGGAACTAGGTTTTCCGTCAGCCAATCAGGTACGAAGGCAACTTCATGACGTCACGGTGCGTTTTGGCGCGGTGACCAAGGCAGCCCGGTGACGTCGGTCGGTGCTCTCCTACGTGCTACCTTATTGCTGGTGGACACGATGCGAAGTGCTACCATTTTCGAAGTCGTCTCGCGGTCGTCGCGATGATCGTGTCATCGGATCGTTGGTGGGAGTTTGAAGAAGGCAAAGGAGACGAAAGCGTTGAACTGTTTGTTAGCAACCTGTCCAAATCGACGGACACTTACAGCGGACAGGACGCTTTTGCCATTCGTCACGACCCTTGCTTGGGCCTGGTGTCGACCAAGAACCGGCCCCAGTTAGACAGGACCGTTTCGCTGAAACGCAACGACGACCTCAAATCTCCAAATGCAACCGTAAGTTATTGATTATAATTATATACTGTATTTTGTAGTGTTTAAAATACTCCTTTTTGTACAGGCCCCAACTGCAAATCCTCGACGGATTCTGGTCCCAAGAGGAAAAAAAAGCAAGCAGCAGGTGATGGCATTCAGGTTTCGCAGACATGTAACACCATTTTCCGAGCTAATTATCTGCTTTTAAAGATGATCGTTTCCAGAGTGGAATTTATTACAAATATTTATAAAATCTGGGAAATTTGATGAATGGCCATGAAAGTTAATAACGTTCATTGGCAAATGGACAGAGCCTAGATCCGTACTTGCGCTATTTGATTACAAAGCTTACGTTCAACGAGTATTTTTGGTTTGCAATGTTACGTTATTGACAGGAAGAATTGTCGGTCGCGGTCGGCGAGGAAGGCGGTTCGAGCGAAAGGGCCAAGGCGATCGTGGCGCTGCGCAACGTCTTCCCGAGAAGCGAAGAAGTCTTCTCCGATAACAAGAAGAAGACGACTTTGGCGTCTTCCGCGTACGACGACATCGAAGCGGACGGCGAGATCCGCGCGCCGACTTTCTGCTCGTCCCGGGTAAAGAAGTTGGCGGCGGCCGACAAGGTCCACTCGTGGCTGCGCAGCGAGACCAACTCGAGCGACTCGGGTCCGTGCGACGACGGCGCGTCCCTGTCTTCGGTGCCCGTCCCGGCCGCGTTTCGCGTTCCCGACGAAATACCGGTGAGTCGTATTTGCAATACGGTCGTGGAACTTTTGCGCCAGAATACATTGATGCGCACTTTGGCATAATCGGTTGCAGCCCGGGGCGGCCGTCGGAAGCGAACCGAGCGGAGCGCGAGCCGACGTTGCCGTTCCTCCGGTCCCCGATACGGTCCGAAGCGTCGCGTGCGGTCCGAAATCGGCCGAAGGCGCGTCGATAGAAAAAGTAAGTTCTCTCGCCTCTTTATCTCGATTCACAAAACCTAGTGCGCTAATTAATTCGGTAAAACGGATAGAACTGGAAATGGTTGTAGCACTTTTTTTCCCTTTAGGATGTAAACTTGAAAGGGGAACCTAAGAAAGTGCCACCCCAGAGTGCAACTACCGCAGCGTCGCCCAACGTCCTTTGCGGCGGTCCGACGCCGCCCAAAAGCGAACCGATCCGGAGCGGCCCTTACTTCCCGAGCCCGAGTTACGCCATGTTTCCGATGCCTTCCGCCGCCGTGTACGCGATGCCGCCTCCCGGTCACGCGAGCCTTTTGCCGTTCAACGCGATGTACGGTAATCAGAACGTCGCGCCCCGACTCGCCGCGCCGCCCGGATTCTACCCGTCCGCTTTGCCGGGACCTAACTGGGCAAACGGCGATCGGGCCCCTTGCCTGAACCCGAACCCGAACGCGGCGTCTTTCAACGTGTTTTCCGGGGCCGGCAACGTGAGCGGCGGGCAGGGTCGGTTCGCCGGTAATCCCGGTCCCCCCGGGATCGCGATGCCGGAGTTCAGACAGAATTTCGGACCGCCGAAGGGTGAGGATACCGTATCCGCTCGTTTCTGGGAAATAACGGTGGTGTTTACGCGAGAAGTAATTCGTTCGTTAGATGCGTTGGAAAATGCCAAATACGTGATCATGTTTGAGAATCTGCCCATGACGCTCATCGAAGCGGAGTTGAGAAATCTTCTGAAGGGGTTCGGCAGCATCGCGCACGTCCAGGTCACCAAGAAGGACTCGTCCTGTTCTGCGTACGCGAGGTATTTCCGTCGAAATGGGAGATTGCGCTTGTCCGTTGATTTGTATAATCGTAATCTAACGAACGGTTTAACGGCAGGGTGGCCGATTTGGGTGTAGCCAATTGGATCGTCTCTACTTTACACGAAGCAGTTATACATGGCAAGTTTTTTCTAAATCTACCGTTTCGTTTCAATCACGATTGAGATTTCGAATGTAATTCGCAGGTCGAGCTCTGCACGTGTGGATCAAGAAGTGATCTCCGTTTCCCTTGTCCTGAAGTCGTGCGACGATGTCCCAGGTTCATTTTAAAAGGATCTCCCCAATTTTAGGATCACTCTCAAACAGTTTAACTTGCATTTTTCAACTATGCAAAAGTCCACCAGTTTGAACTACACTTTGTCTCGTGTAATCACGCTTTATTTTGAAATTCGTTTCGTTTCCGAGTTGATTTTTGGACGTTGGAAGCGTTGGTTTCTCAATACAGAAATCTAATTCCATCACAATTTTACTGTCTATTAATTGAAAGCAGTTCGTTTTTTGTTTTTTTGCAGGAAAATGGTGTAATTTCTGTTCCACTTTGCGAATTTCTAAAAATATCTGCATTTGTTTTTCTCTCGCCGTTTTCAATGGTCATATTGAGTTTGTGTGGCCATGAAAAAACGCATTTGGATTTGTGCCATGAAGCCGAGTTAGAAAAAAAAATGTGGCACTTTGAGGTCAACTCGACTCCTGCGATTGTGTTGCCCGTGGACCGGTCCATGTTTGCGCGCTTGGGGAGTGTTTTCGGTTTGTTTCCCCCATTTGATTTTTGCGAGCAAAGTTCCAGCTCAATTGTCCGTCAATTTGCACGCATGGCGTGAGTCCGCGACGATCTTTATCTGCGACTATTAATGAAATGTAAAGCCACATCCGTCGCGTCTTCGAGAAAAGATACGTCAGTTGCGACGATGGACACGCCGCGGCCGCCAAAGTCGAGAGCGATGTTGCGGGTTAACAGAGAACGGCTGCCTATCAAGATCCTCTACTTCAGTTTTGGCGGTGGTACGCGCGAATGTCAATATTTTACTTCCCTTGCGTATACTTTATTGACTATATTAACTCCTTCTTCCTCGGTGTGCCAGGAAGCGGATGAAGTCTTAGAATTTTGGACCGATCGAGTAATTAGATAGCGTTGTTACGCAAAGTAGGCGGGAAATCGCGCCACTTCTCGTTGCTGCGCAAGATGCAGAATAATTTTCCAACCTGAGTTTCCATCAAGGATTTGTAATCCTATAGTAAGTTTTATTCGCACATCAGGTACCGCGGCCGTCCTGCCTTTCGTGCCCGTCATCGCCAAGTCGTTGGGCATCTCGACTTCGGCGCTGGGCCTCATCTTCGCCTGCCTGCCCGTCGTCTCCGTCGCGATAGTGGCCACCGTGAGCGGCGTAGCCGACCGCTACCGTCTCCACAAGTCCCTGCTCGTGTTCACGTTCACGGTGACCGCGCTGACCGTGCAGTCGCTGCGCTTCGTGCCGCGCGTCGGCCCGCCGCCCGACACGGCGTCGCTGGACGCCACCCGGTCGCCCTCCTGCTACGGCGAGCGGAGCGGCTACGCCAGGCTGACCATATGCGGCTTGGAAGACGGCAACGGCTCTTCTTCTTCTTCTTCTTCTTCCCCTTCCCCGGTCGGAGACACGGTGTGCGACGTGTCTTGCGGCAGCACGTTGATCCGCGTGATCAGGACGAGCGTGGGACGGCGCCACGTGTCGCCGCACGACCCGACCGCGTACTACCCCGTTCCCGCTCCCGAAGGCTGCCTCGTGCTTCTCACCAACTTGACTTCGGACGAGAGATGCGAGCAAGAAGCCACTGCCGTCAATTGCACGCTCACTTGTAACGGTGAGTTTATTCGCGGGTTTTAGTCTCTGGCATTAATTTTCTCGGTACGGAAGCACGAGTGTGGCTCCTAAATTTTGGTTGCAGGCTCTTCGGGGGCCTCTAGCGACCTGATGGTGTTCAAGAGCGCCGCCTTCTGGATGTTCACGCTCTGCATCTGCGTCTGCTTCTGCGGAGGACAGGTCATCTTCACCTTCCTGGACACGGTCGCTTACGGCATCCTGGGCGACAAGAGGCACCTTTACGGCAGACAGAGGCTTTGGGCCAGTATCGGTTGGGGCACCGTGGCCGTCGCCACGGGCCAGATCGTGGACACGGTGAGCGAGGGCGGCGGCCGCTTCGACTACGCCCCCGGTTCCTACATCCTGGCCGCCTTGTACCTGGTGGGCGTGGCCACCGCCTCCTCGGCCCCCTGGAAGCCCCAACCGAAACCGAAGAACATCGGCGGCAACCTGAAGGTTCTTTTGCGAGAGCCCCGCGTCCTGCTGCTGATCGCGACCGCGGTGCTCGCGGGCGCCCTGGCGTCCGTCTTCGCTAACTTCCTCTTCTGGTACCTGGAGGACCTCGATTGCAGCCGGCTTCTGCTGGGCTTGTGTTTGGCGGTCAACAGCTGCGCGGAGGCCCTCGTCTTCGTCTTCTCCGGCAAGATCACCGCCAAGATCGGCTTCTCGAACGCGATCGGGGTCGTGTTCGCGGCGTTCGCGCTCCGCTTCCTGGCCCTTTCCGCCATACGGAACCCGTATTACGCCCTGCCCATAGAGGCCCTTCACGGGCCGACCTTTGCCCTGTTTTACCACTGCCTCACTTCGATGGCCAGTTGTTACGCGTCGCCGGGCATGGCGGCCACCACGCACAGTATTCTGGGAGGAGCGTACAGACAGATAGGTCGGGTTTACAACACTTGCAGAGATGCAACTCGCTAATTTACCACCGTATTGAATTCAATTCGTTTCGACGCAGGTTTCGCTTTGGGCAGCGTGTGCGGCGGTCTCCTCTTCAAGGCGTTCGGAGGAAGGATGACGTTTCGATACCTTGGCTTCCTGTCTTTGGCCCTTGGAATCCTCCATTTTGGCTTGCAGAGACTTCTGGCCCAAACTAGTCCAGCGGCTTGGAGCCAAGCCCCGAACCCGGTGTCGACCGGTACGGCCCTTTCGTTTACCAACGTTTTCCTTAAAAAGGTCTCCATTGCGAATAAGTAAAGTTCTTTTCCCCCCGTTTCAGAAAATCCCGATAAGATTCCGAACGGATATGACGAGCGCGACGCGAACGCGGTCTCCGAATTGGACGCGATCGCGGCGGTCAACGAGGTACAGGATTCTTTGAAGGTTTAAGTCGAGCGGTACCGTTTCGAAATCAATAGAGTTTGTTCGCTGTGCCGAGTGCAAAGCCGATAGAAAATCATGGTAGTAGGGATGCTGCGTTGTTGAATGTATTGGAAAATAATAAACAAGAACCATTGGCTGTCCGGTTTCTTCATTTGTCCATCTTAAGACATTTGCCAATATGAAACAATTTTTACAATTGGAATACCGTATTTGTGCTCCTCGTTGCTGCTTTCGTGCAGAATAAAGCGAACAATAATTTTCTCGCTTACTTGCTTTTCAAGTTTAAGAAGTGTAAATCTTCCTAAAGAGTTAATAATTCGTGAAATATTTGCGAGCACTAGTTGCAGCGATAATGGAAATGATATTCGAGCGAAATGTGCCATGCGTTCTCAAAAAAACGAAAAGAAGAGAAATTCGTCTCGAAAACCCGGAAACGGTTTTTTGCGGCTCAGAAAGGCCGTGGCCGACAGTCAGTCAGTCAGTACCTCGCAAAGTTCACCTTGTTTCAACTGCGGATTGTGACGACCTGACCTTAGCAAATACCTGTAGTTTGGTAACATTCTGAAACCAGGAAATGTCTGTTCACGCAGTCTTCCCGAGGGAAAGCATTTTACATATTTATATTGTATACGTGTATAAAAGGGAAAGTTTGCGACAACAGAAAAGACATTTAAAGGCGCAATGAGTTTGCTGCTCGGCCAATTATAAGTTGAACGAACTGTGAAAATACATTAATAACCTTTCAAGAATTTTGTTGTGTTTTTAACACTATTAATTGTGTAAATGCATTTAATCTCTCAACAAATGTGCTCCTTATTGCGATAATTAGAAATTATTAATTTACGACTTTTCGATAATTAACCTATTAATATATATATATTAATATTTTACCAATCAGTTATCGGTCAGCCAATGTGAAAAATAGTCTAAACAGCTGGGGGAAAATGGTTAGGGTCATCGGGGTTTGAAGGTCGTCAGAAGACTATTATAAGTGTACATTCCTGAGAAAATTGTCTCGCTCTTGCGGTTTGCCCAGGGGGGGTCTTTGAGGGTTCATGCGCAAAAGATGTTTGCGGTTTGCATAACCCCCCCTGCATGCATTGTAAAATGCTCAATCTGTGCCCCAAATCTCCACTTCCGGTCTTCTTTTTTAAAAAAAGCCAGCGTTGAACCTCGCCCCACTGCCGCTTAATTCCGTTTCAATTCCTCCTCTACTTTTTGTTTATTCAGTAGCAAAATATTACAATAGGTTCGCTACGTATTCATTTGTTTTCATCGGCTTAGTTTGCATAACTATCAGGTGAACACCTGTTAATTTGCATTGGCCCAAGGTCGAGAAGCTATTTTTGTACATTGCAAGAAACAAGTTTCGTTATTATTGTCCTCCGATCACGAAATCAAAATGGCGCCCGTAATTTTAACTTATTCAACGTAAATGAAATACTTGGCAGCCAATAAAACCGAAAACCAACCGGTTTCTTATTAAAGTTTCCAAGTGCGGAATGAATGCAAATTTCAGTGAACTGGATTAATTTTTTGTATTGGCAATTTGAAGATGAAAATGCCACTGGAAACTGGTTACTGCTAATCTTAATGGCATTGGTAATTAAAGATGGCGGCCAATGTGCATCGAAACGTAATTTTTAGGCATGATGTTGGCTAAAATAACGAAGGAGAAGAAGAAGAAGAAGAAGAAGAAGGCCATCGCCTGTGGCCAATCGACAACGAACAAACCAGAAGATGCCGCGTGACGTCACGCTTTTCAAACGCCCACAGCGAGAACCGAAGGGTGCGCCAGGTAGTTTCCCCAATTCCCTCCTCCTTATTCGCTCCTCATTACGGCCGCCATGACAGATTAATTCGATCCGAATTGGGGCTCCTCATTCGTTTTGTTGAACCGGTACTAAGCTGCAAAGTTACGATACGGCTTCCATTTTGTTTTGTTGTTTCCTTCTATATAAAAATGAGAAACGGTCTATTGCTGGTCCTTCGAGGAAGATTGGAAACTCCCCATCGAAGCCGCCATTTTTGTAATCGCGACCTAAATGGAAGCCAAGACCGCCATTTTGAATTGCCCACTTGACGGGAGTTTGGAGATCACCCCCCTCGGGTTCTCCCCCTGAAGCGGCAAAACGAGAATGGCGAAGGTGCGCTGCGCGCAGACGACCTCCTGTTCACAGTGAACTTGCGCTGCGCAGCCAGTGAACATGGGGTGTTCGGCTTTTACGCTGTCTTTGGCCACTCTGTCCGGTGTGGCCGGACTGGCCCTTATCGCCATCGCGTTCGCGACCGACAACTGGACCGAAGTGCGCGTCGGACGCGATAAAGTGCGTCAATACTTGGCCAACAATCAGGACACGGCCATAGCGATCAACATGGATGCCGACAAAGTTTACTTTAGCAGGGACGTGGGACTGTTCAGGGAATGCTTCACGTCCGGTTTCCCAAAATCCCGTAAGTGCCCCTCTTAATACTATAATTAGTATAGGTATTGGGGGATGGGAGCGGCCATTTCGAAGATGGCGGGTTTGCGTGGAATGCGGTCTTCTTTTGTACAGTAATGTTTGCGTTAAACAACAGGTGTGTGCGAAGTTACGGGTTTCGTGGCGTTATTATTGGGCTACTCGGGCCTCGATTTCAAGTTCCAAAAGGTCACGTTCCGATGACGTAAACGTGCTCTACGGCGAAGCGAGTTTCCGTATGACGTCAGCGCTGTTGGGGGGGGGGGGGGGGGGCCGATCCGACCAATGCGGTTCGTTTCTGCGTTTGAAATTTCGAACGCCGTTGCAAACGGAGCGTCGCGATTCGTTCCCCGGGGTACGTAAATGGTTACCGAATCGAGGCGCGCATGCGCGAAAAACATTCGAAAACTGCCGTTGCGCCAGGAATTCTTGGCCGGTTTTTCGAATGTTTTTGAATTTGCGCGCATGCGCTTTACGGCATGGAAAATGAGGCGTTTGAAATGCAGCCGCATCCTGCTCGCTAGAGCCTTCATTATAGGAAATTCCTGTGCGAAAAATGTTTGTTTTCGGTTCTTTTTTATTGTTGGCTCTTCTGGTCTAGCTGTTAGCAATTTGTAAAGGGGCGTTGTGTAAAAGAGGAGGAATGCGGTCCTGCCCCACCGCTCACCCTTCGTTTCTGCCGCCATTTTGCAACTATTTTCCCCTAAACCTTTTTGGTTCTATAATATAATCTTTTTGTCACAAATACAAAAGTTATTAAAACACAATTGTAATCGAGTTAAATATTTCCGGAAACCAAGATTGTTTTCTGCACGTCCTTGGGAGGAGGAGTTGCGATCCTTGGACGGATTTTCGCGCCTTTCTTGGAGTTTCCACATTAAATATTCAACTTTGCGAGGCATCCATGCGTTTCCAATGCCCTTCAGCCGTTCCCCATCTGCATAGAATGAATCTTGTCCAATTATGCCCAAAATGCATTTGTTTCTTATCTGACACAGTATTCAAAGTTAAACAAATAGGAGAACGGCGATTGTTCCGAAACGGTTTCAAAATATAGTTTCCAAAATCCGACCTTTTGCCTCGATATTATAATTTCCCACCTATTGTTCTCGGACATTTAAGTCGTAATCTTGGACGGAAATAGGTACACAAACAATGCAAAAATCTATTATTATTATTATTGGCACAAATCTGGAATTTCACAATTTCGGATAGAAGATTGGACTCGTATAACTTCGCGTGGAAAATGTACAGACTGCTATGCTTTGATGCTTTTTGAAGGTTTCTGTTTTGTATTCATGCGAAACATCGCCGAAAAGTTTAAGAATTTCTGAAAGAACCCAGTTGGACCGGAACATCTTGCGGAAAAGAAGTTCATTTTTTTCCCCCCAAAAAAAACTTTATTTTCAAACGCAATTTTCGAAATAGGAGGGGGGGGGGCGTCTGTGACGTCATCGTGTGACTGAAGGTAATTGAGGGGAAATTAGTCTAATGTACCGAGTACCGGTTCAGGAAACGTTTTCTGTCCACCTTTTTTTTTATTAGGGTATGTGAGAAATGATTGAAGGCTTTTTCCTCTATTTTTACACCGAGTCTGTACATGTACAGTCCGTTCGGCGAGAGAATATCGGGTGACGTCACGGGCCGGTCTCATTCCGAACGAACTGCGACGGCAGAGGGGTGATGCGTTTAGTAATCTTCGGGGAATATTTATTGCCGAAACCAATAATTGGCATGATAAAATGATGTAATCGTCAGTATTGTTTTTCGATCGCAGTGGAGGTGTACACGTCACCGACGGAGACGAAGTGCGTCAATATCAACTACCATCTGCCCGAAGATGAAGAGACCGCGTCTTTCTCGGACGACAACAAAGCCAGATTGCGTAAGGAGGACGATGACCCTCAAAACTTTACTTTCTGTATTCTGGCGCTCCTTCCCGAAATTACAAATTATTAATCGATCGGGGGTCATCGACCGGTGACAACCTTTCGTGCCATTACAGGCGAATCCATGTAAATTTCAGATATGTCGCGAGCTTGCGTCGCCCTCATCATCTCCAGTTTCGTTTGGATCGGAATCGCTTTCTTCGTCGGAGTCGTCGGCTGTTGGTTGAGGTCTCCGTCCAGGGTAGTAGCCACTGGTATTTTCATGCTGTTGGCCGGTAAGTCAGTCGTTGTCAAATAACCGTTTCGGCTGCGTGTACCATATACATGTGTGTATTTGAACAGCTCTGTTCTGCGCCGGCGGAATCGGTCTGTGGCACGGCAAGGAATATTACGAGAGGTTCAAACTGACGGAAGAACCGTTTTTCGCGTCGTGGGACAAGGTAACGCGTTCAGAACCGCGGCATTTTGACAGCTGTTGGAACCGAATATGCTACGTAGGTGCTGAGGGAGAACGTGACTTTCTTCTACGGCTGGTCGTACATAATCTGCTGGATCGGAGTCGGGTGGTGCCTCATCTCGGCCGTCGTCTTCTTCTGCTCGGCCAAGTGCCTTTCGGACGAGAGGAAACCGGAAACCTCGAAGAGCATGCAGTACCTGATGCCCGTCTACCCCAGCAAGCAGCAGCCCTACGGGTACGGTTACGGTTACCCCGGCCCTTACTACCACCACGGGTCGCAGTACGGACATTACAATTACTAACTCGCGTCGGCGCCGCCGGAATAAGGCTTACCGCGGACTCTACAGCGTACGGGAAAGCCAACTAGGCACTTGTAATTCAAATTCTGATTACGAAGATCGGACGTACATGAGTAGTGTAGGGATCGCGTTAATAGGCCTGATACATTGTCATGTTCGCAACCGCACTTTCAAAAGTTGAAGTTGTCCGGAAACGTGAAGACCTCGTCCGAGGCTCCCGTGATGCATTGCGAGACATTTTTAACATGGATTGACTAGTCCGTACGCTGTAGAGTCCGTGTTTTACGAACCAAGTGTGAATATCGTTTTCATTTTTAACTTGCCGATACTCAGAACGCAGCCAAATTCTCCTTTTTCTTTTTCTTTATTTCCGAGATGGTGAACGGGCAGTGTTTGCATCTATTTATTCGTGGATAACTTCATATTCAAAATGGACACACATTTTTTCCGCATGTAAATATAGAGCAGATCGTATTATAATTATTATTGTCAACGAAGTTTCCAAGATGTTGATGTACGAACTCCCCCCCCCCCATCCATTTTATTATACGTGGTTGTAATTTTGTTTTGTTTTTTTTATTGCGAATTAAATATACGAAATCGCCGTCTAATTACAAATTACCCTTTGTTTGCAGCGTTTATACCTTTTGGAAGGTGAAATTACCGGAAAGGGTAAAATAATCGAATTTTGTAATGAATTCGGATGCGGTAGCGGAAATGGTAGTTCTACCGACGTTTATTACCGCAGGAGACGTTCGAATCCCAGCGTCCGTTGAGGCGCGAGAACCAATGGGATCGCGGGATGAAACGGAGGGCGTGGAAAAGAACGGGAGTTCCGCTTTTTGAAATCGTCGAACGTTTTCCACGCATGCGCAGTGCGGCTGCGGAACGATTGCCGGCGTATCAATGTTTTTTTTTATATAACCCTATACGCTTGTGACGTCATCAGGCTGCCTTCGTCACCGACCCAAAAAACGTTGTAACGTCATCAGGCTGCGTTCATCCCTGATTGGCTGACGGTAAAGCTAGTTTTATTGGCATGCCCTGCCTGCGTATTTCCGGCAAAGCGTGCTGCCCTTTGCGCTCAAGAGCAGTTCTGGTCAAAAAAGCCTGTAAGTGAAATGCGAGTTTTGGTCGATTAAATGAACTTTGAACAATTGAATGCTACCTTGACTTTCGTCTATTAAATAAGGAGATGTTGAAATGCTGCGTAAACTTGATTGCATCACTTCCAAATATGAAACTTGGCAGTGTAATGCAATAATTGTGTTTTCCATGTGAAAACCTTCGAAATTTACATTGTTCATTCTGTCATTAACAAAATTTATAATATACATGCAAATTGCACTTTGTTTGGCCGCCATTACACCAGTCATGCGATTGCAAGTCTTGGTAATGAACCGAATATGCAGGATGTAGAGGGCGCAGTTATATGGCGGGAAATTGAAATGTTTTGTTTGTTTTGGCCCCGTGACCCGATGACAGCAAAAATGTCACCAAATAACAAGGTCAATGTTGCAAAAGTGCTTTGGCCTCGTTTTTATAAAAACCATTTGAACACTAAATCGCGTAAGGGCTCTGCGGGTTGTTGATCCGGTCTTAAAAAGTGTCAGGAATTTGCCAGACAGGAAATGATTCATCCAGTCCTTGTTCACGGCAGGAATTCATCAAATTTCCGTTGATGTTCCCCGAGTGACCTAAACTTACGTTCATACATAGTACTCGCACTTTCAGGTTTCCCATTGTATGAATGAAAATGGGGGTCACTCGTCGAGGGGCCGAAGTCTTTCTTCTTTCGCTTTCAAACGGATCGGATCGTGATCCGAGAGGGGGCGCCACCGTCGCTCTTCCCTTCCCTTCCCCCCTCGATCGCCATTGGCCACTATGCAAATGAGGGCGCGTAATAAAAGCTTTGCCAACAGGTTGTCTGTGGCACTGCACCATTTTGCTTCACTCGTTCCTAACCTCCTTCTTCTTCGTCCGAATAACGGTAAGACGACATTTGGTATTTACTAATCGAAAACCTCCCTTTTGTTGCGCGCATGTTAAGGGGGGGGGGCGTTGGCAGTTAAGTAATTACTCTTTGCACTCGACTTACCTGCATGCTAATTTGGCCGATTTGCAGCAACAAATGTTTATGAATCGCTTCCTATATGTACGAGGAGTTTAAAAGAGCCTTAAGGTAAAGTTGAATGAAATGTGTACTTCCTGGTTGGTTAATCGAGGTCTGTGGGCCGATTTCGATCGCTTCTTCTTCTTCAAAACGGGCCATCCTTATTACATTATCGCCAATTACTATATGAAAATGCTTGATTTGCAGGAATGCACTGCATTATGGGTTTTGCGGTTCGGAGCCAAGAGTCCACTGTATCGGGTCAAGCAAACTGACTTTTTTTTCTCTCTCGAGGGAAACAATGGGGATTATCGAGAAAGAAATAAGACGGTTCACTCGGTCTCAAGGCCGAGTTCAGCATACACTTGTGACATATCAAAGTTCAACCGAGTCCCGTTGGGTGCAAATGAAATTTCAGTTGTTTGGCATTGTGCGGTTCAAGTAAAGAAATCAGTTCAGTCGGCTGCATGACCCATTTTCCGGTCCGATTTCACGCTTTTCAACGGCACATTGCCTCCAAAAACTACCCAATTCCCTTTGTTTTCCCCCTAAAACTTCCTCTGTAAATCGTTTTTCAATTATTCAATTCCCAAACCGGTTTTTTGCAAACTCGCGTACGGTTCCCCTTGAGCCACATTAATTTCAGAAATCTGCATTCACGCGGCGATTTGTGTAATTGGGTTGCCCTAAACCAGGTTTGGCAATAATTTCAGTATTTTCTGGTATTGATTTCTTTCGCTCGTAATAAGAAAACGACCTCGATCTTCGAAGGCGAGCGAGTCTCGTTGCTTGGCCTTGCGTTTCGGCCTTTGTGTCCGTCTCTTATTAGTACAATTTTAGCCCGCAGGTTGATGACGGCAGGTACGAGCGGGCACCCGATCTAAACTCTTTTTTTTTCTTTTCTTTCGTTTTGTTTTGTTTTAAGTAGGCCAATAATTGCCATTTTTCTCTCCACATGGGTACAGGAAAAAGGCATTGCAGTATGAATTGCCGATCGACGTTTCTCACCGCGATTCTGGGTTTGGCCATTCTGACCCAAATAGCAGGTAATCGTAATATGTACTATATTGATAAGTTTTATTCATCCGACTGTTTGCGTCGGAGTGCACACCGACGGGTTTGGTGGCACGCACAGGCCCCTGGTCTGGTCGAAGTAGTTGCCGTTCGGGCAAAACCCTCTTTGGGCCCTTCCGCCGACGTTACACGAGTAGTACATGCTGCAGTCCGCAGGGTTTCTCACCGGCAAGGCCCCTGTGCACGGGTTCGGCGTCGACACTGTCAATCGATCGGTCACTTTCATTAAATCTCCTCCCTTTCCCCCGTGCGAGTTTTTTTTTTTTTTTTACGGACTTACGCAACTGAGCGGCGCATCCGGCCCTGTCTGACGTCACGCAGTCCCTCGTGGCCCTATCGAAGTACTGGTTAATGGGACAGATGAATTCCTGACTTCCTTGAGGTTGGCCGCAGTCGTAGTACATGTTGGCCGAGAGCGGGGAAGGGAACCTGCCCTGGCTCGTGGGGCACGTGAAGGGCCCTTAAAATGCGGATAGCTATTATACCAAGACCGGGCAGGGTTCGTATATATGTATGTACCTGTGGGGTCGTTGCAGGCGTTGTTGGACGCGGACGTGTTGGACGCCGCGCACCCCGACTTCTCGGGCGTTTCGCAATACCTGCCGGAGGCGGAAAAGTGCCTTCCGTTGAAACAGTTGTAGATGTATGCGTATCCTTCGGACGAGCAGGAGTAGTACAGGCTGCAGTTGCTAGGATAGGGCAGGAACTGGGGCACGTTGGAGCAGGGGTTCTGGTCCGTTGCTGGCATGCGCACCGTCAATTAATTAGACCGTGCGTGCCCTTGTATACCGTACGTATATGTGGCAACTTACTCCACGTCGGTTCGCATATTGCGGCCGACCTGGGTCCGCAGGACCTACTCCTGTAGTCGAAGTATAGGCCCGTTGGGCACACGACCTCGTAGGTCGTGTCGTTCACGCACATGTAGAACTTGTTGCAGGATAAAGGAAAGGGCAGCACGGCCGAGCCCTTCACTGATTTCCCCCGCCAAAGTAAGTACTACTTGACATTCATCGGTGGAAGTTTGCATCCGAGACTTACCTTGCGATAGGCAGAAAAGTGCTGCGGTTACTATTAGGGCCGCTTTCATCTTGAAGTTTGCGTCGGTAATGGCAACTGGAGTGAGCGAGTTTTGCTTTTCATTATATTACGATGTACACGTCATCGGTTTTATGTAGGCCAATCGTTGTTGACAATCTGTTTCATCTGCGGGACACTAGCATGCATCATCGTCGAGTGGATATGTATATTCAAATAAAGCTTTTCACTCGATTGCGGTGGGGCCGGCTCGATCGCAAAATGCTAATTACGAATAGGAATTTGAAACGAATATCGTTGTTGCGAACGTATTTTAGGGAATTGCGAAACGATTGCACTCGTTATCTGGCCGTTGTTTTTTAGTCGTTTCGAACCACATTTATATGACGTTTAATGGAGAGCGTGAGTCACGGCGATTGAAGGGTGAATAACACACAAGTACACCTGTGTTTGTTGTAACTTCCTGTGTTTACCTTCGTTCGCCAGGTTTGGCTGCCAAAAGACGACTTTCTTCTTCGTCGGCCAAGTTGGCAAATTCCGGCTTGAAAAGCGGAGGGAAACAATACAAGGTGGTGTGTTACTACACGAATTGGTCGCAGTACAGACCGAAAAGCGGCAAATTCGGCCCCGAAGACATCGACCCTCATCTCTGCACTCACATCATCTTCGCGTTCGGTTGGCTCAAGAAAGGAAGATTGGCTTCCTTCGAGGAGAATGACGACAACAAGCCGGGCAAGAAGGGCCTTTACGAGAAGGTCACCGATCTCAAGCTCAAGAACCCGGAGATGAAGGTTCTGTTGGCCATAGGTACGTATAGACCTCCCGCTTTTGCGGGGTCCTATTAAAAATGCGTCGCCTCGGGTCGCAGGTGGATGGTCGTTCGGCACCGAGAAGTTCAAGGACATGTCCGGCAACCGCTATTCCAGACAGACTTTCATTTTGGACGCGATCCCGTACCTGAGGACGAGGAAGTTCGACGGCCTGGACATCGATTGGGAATACCCGAAGGGCGAAGACGACAAGAACAACTACGTGGCCCTACTCCGAGTAACAAGCGTGCAATGCCCTTTTCTCGCAACATTTCGTTCATTACGTTAATTATTCGAGGAATTGCACGAGGCCTTCGAAGCCGAGGCCGAAGACGCCCACGAGCCGAAACTGCTGCTCACGGCCGCCGTTCCCGCGGGAGCGGAATCGGTCAGGGCGGGGTTCAACGTGCCCGAAGTGGTCAAGTACCTGGACTTTATCAATCTGATGGCGTAAGTGTGGACTGCGAGTCGGGCATTTCACGTTTGAAACGCTTGAAACGTTTTCTTTTTTTATTTTAATAGGTACGACTTTCACGGCAAATGGGAAAGTCAGACCGGTCACAACAGCCCTTTGTACGCTCCGTCCAGCGACTCCAATTGGAGGAAGCAATTGTGCATGGTAAGCGGCTCTGACTGGGAACTATACGTATATACGAGGTACTGATAACGAACGACGCGTTAGGATTACTCGGCCAACATGTGGGTGCGCATGGGAGCCCCTCGCGACAAGCTCGTCGTTGGCACCGCGACTTACGGCCGCAGTTTCCAGCTGGCCGACTTGAACAAGAACGACGTCAATTCGCCCTCTTCGGGGGGCGGCAAGGCGGGACAGTACACCAAAGAAGAAGGTGTTCTGTCCTACTACGAGGTACGTAACACTCTATTTTCCTTCTTCTTCTTGTTGGCGTTGCGTGCAAGCCCCGCAACTCGGGTTTTGCGTTCGCAGGTGTGCGAGATGCTCAAGGACCCCGCCACCGTTTACGTCTGGGACAATGAGATGCAAGTGCCCTTTTGCTACAACGACGACCAGTGGGTGGGATTCGATGACGAGAGAAGTATCAAAAATAAGGTGAAAACAAAAGGCCGTAAATAAAGCGAAAATCGGTTAACGTTTGGCCAATCGCCAGATGGAATGGATCAAAGACAACGGGTTCGGGGGCGCGATGGTTTGGACGGTGGATTTCGACGACTTCCGCGGGTCCTGCGGCAACGGCCCTTACCCGCTGATAAGCATCATAAGCCAGCAGCTGCTGGGAAGACCCAGGCCCCAGGGCGATAAGATGATCGATTGGAGCGAAGGACGACCGAAGCGCAGGAAACCGACCGACAACGATATCGCCACCGCTCAGCCGCAAGACGGAGACGACGCCGAACCGACGCGGCAACTGACCGCGCTTCAGCTGCAGCGTAAGCGATTCGAGTTTGTTATGTATAAGTATTTCTATAAGAGAAAGTTGAATGGCGAATGGCAGTGGCCGGCGCGAAGATCATCTGTTACCTGACGACGTGGTCCTCCAAACGATCGGGAGCCGGCAAGTTCTCCGTGCAGGACTTGGACGCGACCCTCTGCACGCACGTGGTCATCGCGTTCGCCACCGTCAAAGACGGAAGACTGACCGCGCCCAGCGAAGCCGACCAGAGCCTGTACGACAGCGTCGTCGATCTCAAGAAGAAGAAAGCCGATCTGAAGGTGTTGCTGGCCGTAGGAGGATGGAACTTTGGCAGCAAGCCTTTCAGGTCGTCCTTCGATTTTTTCTCAATTTTGCAAGTGAAAATGCGGAAAGCGAAATAGAATCGTGATCATCGTACAGAGACCTGACGGGGTCCAGCTTCAAAAGGAACATATTTGTGTACGACGCGGTCGACTATTTGCGCAAACGCAACTTGGACGGCCTGGACGTCGACTGGGAATACCCGCGCGGAGACGACGAGAAGCAGCGATACGCCCTTCTGCTCAAGGTAAGTTGTAATTACGCCCGCAACCTGCCCTTTTCCTCAAACACCTTGGCGTTTAGGAATTGCGGGAAGCTTTCGACGGAGAAGCGAACGCCAACAAAGTCGCCCCGCTCCTGCTGTCGGCCGCCGTGCCGGCCAACTTCGAAGTTCTCGCCAACGGATACGACGTCGCCGAAATATCCAAGTATCTAGTACCTCGTTTTCTTTTTTTTTCAAACTACGTATTGCTTATAAAAAAATTTACGCGCAGGCATCTGGACTTGATCAACGTGATGACGTACGATTTCCACGGGTTGTGGGAGACCCAGATCGGGCACAACAGCCCTCTGATGCCGATGGCCACCGCGAGCGAGTACCAGAGCAAACTGACGACCGTGAGTTCGACCCGTCACGCGCCGTTACTACGCGAACGCTCGTAACGATACTCCTCTCGCCAACAAAAAAAGGACTTTAGCGCCCGCGAATGGATCCGGTTAGGGGCCCCCAAAGAGAAACTGATGATCGGCATGGCGACTTACGGCCGTTCTTTCACGCTGCAAGACCCGGACAAGTTCGACATTGGCGATTCGGCCGTCGGAGGAGGCCGGCAGGGAAAGTTCACCAAAGAATCGGGAATCTTGTCCTTCTACGAGGTATACTGATACTATATATTTACTATATATTTATTAAAGGACGCGAATTCCGATTAACAGATCTGCGATTTCCTTCGCGCGAACGCCACGCTCGTGT
Organism: Glomeris maerens; assembly: GCA_023279145.1. Classification (NCBI taxonomy): domain Eukaryota; kingdom Metazoa; phylum Arthropoda; class Diplopoda; order Glomerida; family Glomeridae; genus Glomeris; species Glomeris maerens. Next base: position 25,881 of record WWPM01024770.1, on the reverse strand, counting down.
GGGACGAAGAGCAAGGCGTGCCCTTTGCCTACAAGGCGAATCAATGGGTCGGATTCGACGACGAAAGGAGCATCACCGGCAAGGTGCCTACACGTACACGTATGTAAATATCCAAAAGATTGGTCGGTTGAAAGTATCGGTTGCAGATGGAATGGCTGAAAGCGAACGAGTTGGGCGGAGTGATGGTCTGGTCCGTGGACCTGGACGACTTCACCGGTTACTGCGGAGGACCCGCGTACCCTCTGCTCACGGTCGTCAACAAACAGCTGCGCAACTACACGGTGCCCGGAGTCGTGCTTCAGCAGGTCGCTTCCCGGGCCAAGAAAGTGGTCGTAGGTACGGTAAATACGCGAACTATCCGCGAACCAACTCTGGTGGCTTTTTTTTTCCCCCCCTGGCAGAAGAGATCGTGTGCAAAGAAGAGGACGGGGTGATCACGTACCATCAGGACAAGAGGGACTGTACCAAGTATTACATGTGCGAAGGCGACAGGAGGCATCACATGCCCTGTCCCGTCAACCTGGTGTTCAACATCAACCAGAACGTTTGCGATTGGCCGGAGAACGTGGACGGCTGCGGCAAAAGTCGTTGACCCGACGGAAGCTTGCCTGGTGCAAGCCATTTCGCCGCGCGATCGAGTATTGCCTCCGCCTTCTGTCTGAATCACGTGCACTCGTTAAAACTACCGGGGGCAATTCAGTTGGCAGGTTAAAGAAGCGCGACGCTGGGAGGGGGGCAAAAAAAAATCTTTATTGTACCGCAACGAGAATATTTTTCGTATAAAAAGCAAATTACATTTTTTTTTTTTTACAAACCGTGTAACCCTTTGACCGATTTCGCGAACCGTCACCAAAGTCCCTGAAATTGCCCTTTCCCCGCCGATTATTGATTTGCCAAAATGGTACAAATCGCTGTACATGGTCCGAATTGAAACCTAATTTTTTTTGTACTATGCTCGGATCGATGGAGCTCGGTTGCGGAAGATCAGACGTGGAAGGTGGCGGTTATCCTGTCGGCGCTGGGCACCGGGTAGGACCTTTGGAAGAGGGCCTTGTGGAACTGGTGATGGTTCTCGTTCGCCTGCAAGGGCATGGGCTGCAGGCTGCTCTTGCCCGAAGTGACGACCGCGATGGGCAGGGGCACCGCCGGGTAGGTCCAGTTCAGGCTCGGGTCTTCGTAGTACTGCAGACCGTTGTCCAGCTGCTGGAACATGTGGTCCTTGTCGACGGACCTAAGGCTGGTGGGCGAAGGGCCGCCCGGGCGCCACACGTACTTGGGCCGGCGCAGTTGGAGCTGGGGCACGATGGCCTCGTTCTCGGGCTCCCCCCGTTCCCGCTCCGACTGCGGGTCCCTTTGCCTGCGGGGCTCCCTCTTGGGGCTCTCTTCGGAAGAGATGCTCATCGCGTCCGAGCCCTTGCGCTGCGAACCGCTCTGCACCCCGCTGTCGTCCGGCGACATTTTCGACGACTGTTCCGTCTTCGTCCGACCTTCTTCGCTGCCCTGCAATTATTTACCGTTGAGAATGTTATTTGCCAATCCGACTGGCGTGACGTCACAATCCTCGCGATCGAAGGGCACCCGTTGTAAAAGCGCTCCAACTAGAAACCGTGCGAAAGACGTTGCGATCGAGAGAGTTTCTAGTTTGGCTTCCGCATTATTGCGCAGCCGGACGATTTGTTTTACTCGGACGAGTGACCGAACCCGATTACTATCAAGGTTAAGTGCGTCAACATTGCGGAAATTGGTCAAGCCTACTACTAATGAATGGTAAGTAGATATTGTATATTATACCTGCTGACTGTCCGCTACCATCTTGCTCAGAGTGTTGACTTTGTGTTGCAATTGCGTGCATTGATCCGAGAGCTGGGGGGAAACGGCTTTTTTAACGCTTTGAAACTCGCACCGAGATAACATATGGCTTGATGCGCGTGAAAACAAACACCTGTTTTTCGGTCGTCTTCAGACCGCATTTCTCCTCTTCCAGTTTCTGCGTGCCAATCAAACGATTACCTTATTGAACTACTGCAATAGCGAGTAATTTACTACGTAGTATATAGTACCTTGGAAGTTTCCTTGAGTTTTTCCACCTGCGAACGGAGCTGCTTGTTGTCGGCCATGAGACGTTTGCTGACCGTCACGAGACTGTCCACGTCCACGTAAGACTTTTTCCACATCTTCCAAGCTTCGGTGTAGGCCTTGTGGTCCACGCTGTCCCTTTGCTCGCTCAACTGCCAATGTTTTTTAATGAGACAAAAAAAAAAACCATGCTCGTCCTTGAAAGTCACCCAACCTTCTGCAGGAGTTTGGTGTCCATTCCCGCCTCTTGCATCTCGCACTGCAGATAGACCCTTTCGCAGACGTCTTTGCAAGTCTCCAGCAGCTTGTTGAGGAAACTCAGGCAGTACGTCTGCGTAAACGATACATATAGTATTCGGAGAAGGAGAATATAGTACATATGCCAACCTGAAACGTGAGGTTGTTGGGAGTCGGACTGCTCAGCATTCCCAGCAGGAACTTGAACCTTACCGGTTCGCCGAATCGCAGTCTGAGAGTGGACATGGCTTTCAGCACTTGACCGTTGCCGTCCTGGCCGCTCTCGCACACCTTGGTCAGCAACTGCAAAGTGTACACGTCGTTTAATTTAGGGATTCACTAAGCTACTTTTAAATGGAGACCTGCAGAGCGACGATGCGAGATTTGGTGAAGGCGCTGAGCACGCAGCACGCGATCAGGTACAGGGCCGACGAGTGGGACATGAGCAGATCCACGCTTTCCTATTCGGCGCAATCTCATGATTGGCTATACTTACAAGTATAGTATGTACTAAAACTATACTGACCTGGTGCCTGGTTGCGTGTTTGAGCGCGAGAAGACATTCGTGTTCGTCCGCCTGCGGACACAAAGTTTTCTTGATCGGTAATCAACGGCTGCGTACTGTGCACACGTACCATGGTCTTCTTGGAGTTGTGGTTCTTCTTGGCGTTGTTGTTCTCCTCGGCCCCTTGGTGGCCCGACTGAAACGACTTGAGTAGGTCCAAGAGGAGGTGCAGGCCGTTGTTGGGGTGTCGCACGAACTCCAGCACGAACCTATAAATAGTACGATTGGCTTATACCGCAGCCTGGTGATTTGGAGTTGGGCAAAATACACAGACCCCGGATGCGCCAGCTTCAAGTCCAACTTGAGGTTCCTGACGAGTTCGGAGACGTTGAGCAGTTCCGTCAAGACGATGCGCACGTCTTCGCCCTCTTTCTTGGGCTCAGCGCTGCCGATGCCGAACCATTTCCTCAGGTGGAAGATGTATTCCTCGGGTCTGTACATTGGGGGCCCCTCAGCCTGCCAACAAGTGCCACTCAAACGCGGTTAGGCCACGCCACGCCTCCTTTACGCGGGGGTAAACGACCCTTTCGCATTCCTCCTTCGCCTCGCTTTTTTCCCCTATTATTAATTGACTTTATTTCCTGGCTATTGATAAGTTTTCATGGGAAAACGCCAGCATCGTTTCTTTTCCTACTATTTGACCGACTTTTACGCCCTTTCCTTCAATAAATTTAATTAACCCAGATTAACCCAAAGTAGTGAAAGATACCTGTTTGAACAAAAGTCTCCACTTTTCCTCGACGGACAAGGGCCGTTTTCGGTGGTCTTGTTGGTCCCCGAGCATAAATCGAAATGTGCTAGTGTGCGGTTTGCAGTCCGAAAGAAGAAGAAGAAGAGGAGGAAATGTTGAAGAAGTTACTCGGATGCGAATCAGCGAACCGATTTCGTAATTGCCAATGAAAAAAGCTATTGACCCGTTGTTTATTATTGTTTGTTTAGCGTGCGACCTCGAAGTTAAAGTGGGGGTGATGCATTAAGGAGGTCAGGGCTCAACCTCCTGTATGTGGAATATGGGTACCTAGTATAGTAGGAGTAGGAAAACTGGTTTGCGACTTGAAACGAGGCTTTGACCTTGGTCGCGAGTCAACAGATACCATAATGTTACAACCAATCGATTTGAAAGAAAGATTGATGGCGAGAGGTAATTAAGCGTTTCATTAACGGCGGATTGGATTTATGATGGTGCAAATATTTGCAATTAAGGCCCGTGAAAAGCGAAAACGATATACGTGCGCACGCGTGATTCAGCAACTCCTTTTTTCCCCTTGCCCTTCAAGGTTTCTTCGGGGGAGGCAATTGAAAAGAAACACACACGCACGCACGCACAACTACTGAGCCAATTTACTTTTGAAAATTGCCCCAAATGCTGTCCTTGTGCGCGTCAACAATGCGCCGTTTACAAGTGCTATCCCGCTTATTATTTGAAAACCGCTCTTCGTTATTGTATACAAAAAAATAGGAATAAGGTTGGGATTGCGAATCCAATGCGGAATTTGCGTATTCATCCGCCGGTGGTTGACCCCCTTCTTCTTCTTCTTCTTATGCCGAGCAATTATGCAAAAAACACACCGGCTTTTCGCTTTCGTTTCTTGGAAAAGCGAGATATCGGGCTTTTTCCCCGGGGAAACGAAAGGAAAGGGCAGTTGTAGGATTTCAGGTTGGAGATGAAATGGATGTCAGCGGGGCTGTTCGTGGGAAAACGGAGAGAACAATGGGTGAATGGCAGATAAGAGAAAGGGTCCTTGGACACGCGTAATTTTACCACTTCCTTGCCAATCACGTAGTTACTAGTACTAAAAGTATGAAGTTGTCAGTGGGTTACGTGGAATATAACTGGGCGTGGCCGAAAACGCCCCCGTTTCCGTTTTTCCAGGACGACATCGTTTCGTTTTCCTATTAATAATTCGAGTCGACGGTGACATTACTAAATCAAAGTTGAAATTGCCAAGAAAGTCGTCGACCTTCTCCAACTTTCTGCGAGTGTATTGAAAAACGCCCAGCGTTTTAGTGCGGGAGGTCGTAAATCTCATTTGCCTATGAATCACGTGTTTTTCCGTCCCCTCCCACTATTATTCCGAAATTAAAATTGCCGGGTTAAAGACACCTTTCTCCTTCCGCAATAACAACGGTCCCAGGTATAGTATTCACTGAACATTGTTATTAGGGAAAGTCTTACCATTTCCAGATACCGCGTATTGTTGAGGTTCACAGTTGCATGTCTGCCTTAAGAAAGAAGGAGAAGAAGAGGAAGAACGTGACTATTGTCCATCCCCCGTCTTGCGAGCGAACCTGAGAAAAAAGTTTAGAAAGGAAACGGTTTCCGTCCTTTCTTTTCTTTAAGATTTATTCGTTTATTATACGACATCGTTCCCGATTCTGCGCATTAAACGGCTTTTAACTAATTGGTCCATTCGTAACGTTTTCTTAGTTGCGCGTGTGACAAGGAGGGGGAAAAAAAAGACGTCGTTTACCCCGACGGCAATTAAATGCACTTACCTGGTTTTTGGCCGTCTTCTTAAAGAGTAAGGAAAAGGAGATGCTCACCACTCGGTGAATGCACTGTATGTAATCAAGATGGCAGCTTTCTTTGCCAGTATACCTCAAACAAAAAACCAAACTTAAAAAAAAAAAAAAAACCCCCGCTCCTTTCCCATTGGCTGTTCGGTTCCAACCCCGATCTCGCACCCAGTCATATTCTTTCAGACCGTTGTGCTCACCCTAGGAGGCCTTGTAAATTAATTTCTTACGAAATACGAAGCCAAATGGTCCCATTAGTATAGAAGAAAGGGGCGGGGCCAAGGCATGCAGGTGCGCGATTAATCGACGCGCTCGTAAAACGGGACATGTTAAAGACGCCGCCTTTCGCTTTCGCGACATCTTTGAGACTTTATTACTTTAATCCCGCCTGCCCTTATCTAATTTACGACCTTTTGCCATTCCGTGACATTGAACTACTGATTTTCCCCACGAATGCGCAGTCGTCCTTCTTATTATGTTATTACATTTCATTGAATTTATTGGATCATGACGCCAACATTTATACAGTTCGCCATTTTGTTTGCGATTTCAGGTTAATGGTCTTTGGCAGCTGAATAAGCGCCCAGTCACTGACCTTATTAAATGAAATCCACTTTACTTGAATAAAATAGGATCAAATAAAACGAATACGGAAGTAGTAAGTCGACTCCATTAGCGAAAGCGCTTTTACCACCACGTCGGAGCAACGTACAGTAGTAGTAGTACTACTATACTAGGAGCGAATAAAAGAGCCTTTGGAACGGACGAGAGAGGTGGAGGGCCCATCGAGGTCGGTCGGGGCCGAACTGCCACGTCTGCGCACGCCCTAAACGTCTCTTGGGGCCCGCAGCCGACGGCCTCCGTTCCGTTGGGGCATCGGCCCCAGTTGTTTCCCGCCACGTACGTCCATTGCAGCACGCACCTGTCGCACGTCACCCCTCGCGGCAGCGAATAGCGCAGGTCGTAGGCGGAGCGACGGGCGTCACCCACGTAATAGCGCGTCTCCCTCTGGGGCGTGGTCAGCAGGTGTTGGAAACACGCCTCGTCCTCCTCCCGAGGAGCGCCGTTGTTGCCGTTATTATTATTATTACACAGTTTTAGCTCGAAGTATCCCCGGTGGTGAGCCGTCAGCTCCACTTTGACGGCGATCTCCTGGGCCTCCTGGTAAGTTCTGACGATCGTTCCTTGGCCGAAGCGCCCTCCGGTCTCGTGAGGTCTGGGAGTAGGAGCGTCGAACGGATCGCCGCACAACCCGCATCTGCCCGCGTTGCGGATCAGAGTCGCGAGTCCGCCGCAGAACGACTCGTGGTCGTTGTAGTCGGGCGGATTGCGGAAGCCGAAGCGCCACATGGTGGCTCTGGAAGGGGGCTCGAGGAGTCGTCCGTGGCCGAGCGCCGCGTCCAAGATGGCCGCCATTACCAACAGGCCAATCATTCTTTTAGAAATTAGAAATAAATACTTTCAAAATACGTATATGAGAAACTGCGAAACGGGGATTTTAAATATGTATTGAAATTAAGATAACAATAGTCAGGCGTTTAATTTACTGAATAAAACTGACTGACCTGCGACTGCAAAGTGTTTCTCGTGCAACGACTAACGCAACAGTAATGACGGTTCCTTATTATAGCGGTGAAAAAAAGTCGCACCTTGTCTTATTACTCACACTCACGGCTCGAGCATTTCCGATCGCTGAACTTCACGCATCCGTGAACAATTTCAGCAGCGTACAGGGCGAGGCAAAAGTCTAATGGTTTGATCGGGAGACATTTGAAAAGGAAATGCGGAAAAATGCGAACAGAAGCGGCGGGGTTTGTGCGGCCAGCGGACCAATGGGGAGAGGGGGAGACCGCCTATTGGCTGGCTGCTTTTATTGTGGCCCGCTAGACGTTATTTCAGACGTGCCCTGGTCTCTGGTCTCAACACATTTGACATGGGGCCGGTGGCGGACGCGCTCTTTCTCCCGCTCGTCGTCGTCACCTTGGCGGCTTGTTTAAAGGGCGTAAAGGGCGAACGTCTGCTCATCGGGTACCTGACCGGTTCCCGGAGAAGGTCCGGCGACGACGTTTACTCCCGACCGGGTCTGTCCATCTCCGGGGCCCTTAGCCTGGCCGTGGAGGAAGTGAACAGGGAACATCCGGTGAGGGACAACCACAGTCTGGCTTTCCTGGTGGCCGAGACTTTCGGCGACGAGACGGAGAGTATTTACCAGACGGCCTACCTATGGACCCAGAACGTTTCCGCTTACATAGGGCCCCAGGAGACGTGCGTGCACGAGGCCCGTTTGGCCGCCAGCTTCAACCTGCCCATGATCTCTTACGTGAGTAAAAAAAAGAAAGCTCCCCCTGATTGCTCGCTTCGACCGCATTGATTTGAAATTTAAATCGCCGCTTAAAACTGCTCGTTACGACTATAATATGTAATTAAAGGAGGTCGTTGAACGACGTTAATCTATTGACACCTTTAAACACTGATGTAATAATGTATAGCGCTGGGAGGTTTTGCGATGCCATTATGGTAATGCTTCATGCGAGATGTCCTGCTGTTTGCAGCCAGCATATCCCTGCCATGCACCCACAAAATGATGTAGTGCTTCGCCAACAATCCTATATCCGTTTTGTTATGCAGCTACTTTCCTTTATTGCTTCTTCTTCTTCTCGCGAGTATACGCATCTGAGACCTTGAAACGGCCAACTTTGATTGCGGAAACGGCTATTAATGCAAACGAAAGTGTTGTTTTTTTCTTGGTGAACGAACCCGCATCTGTCTGTCTGTCTGTCTGTTTGTTTGTTGGATGCTGGATGCTGGATGCTGGACGTGCAGGCACCAGCTTGCACCCGTTTCGCTTCAAGTGTGAGCAGATTGTTTTCACCAGTCGCCCATTAAATATGCAGCCAGTAGATTGAATCGAAAGGAAACGGTTAATTGCATTTCGAGATAAAATTTAATGAAATTCCTGCAATGTACGCGTAGCATTGATCCGAAATCCGGTACGTGCAGTATAGTATGATGGTGAAATTCTTGAAATTTCCCACGTTGCCACTTTCGAAGATTACTTACGCGAGCAATAACGAGGTGAAATCCGGATTGTCGTAAAAATCTTAGTACTGCGCTCGGCACGAATCGTCGGACAAGCAAATGTTTCCGACTTTCTCGAGGACCAGGCCGCCCGACACTCAGGTTTCCAAGTCGGTGGTGTCCGTGCTGCTGAACTTCCGGTGGAAGAAGATCGCCTTCTTGTACTCGAACGCCAACAAGAGCGACTACGAGGGCGTGGCCAAGACGATCCTCAAGACGCTGGCCGACTTCGACATTCAAGTGTTGTTCAGGAAGACGTGGGACATCGATTACTTTCACGGCTTCATCGATAACCCGTTTAGGGCCATCGTCGAGGACACGTATCTGCACTGCAGAAGTGAGTCGGTCGTAACGCCGATAAGATGTTCGGCTTCGATTACGAGTTCAACAAACTCCCGTTGCAGTTTACGTCATTCTGGGTCACTACTACGAACACGTCGGCCTTTTGGTGTACATGCAAGAGAAAGGGCTTTTCGACCAGGGGCACTATTTCGTGGTGGGCGTCGACATCGAGCAGTACGACCAGGAAAACCCCGAGAAATATTTGCGCGGTGAGTTCATAAGTATAGTCTTGATTCAGTGACGTTTCGTCTGAAATGCATCGTATTTTTGAAGGTCTGCTGAAGGAAGAGACGGAAGACGCGGCGAAGGAGGCTTACAGATCTTACTTGGGAATTGTGGGTTCGCCGCCGATAGACATCCATCACTTTGACAATTTCACGGTGAAAGTGAACGCCTACATGGAAAGCCCGCCCTTCAGTTTCCCCAACCCGTTGACTCCCGTCGGTGGATTGAAACGGGTAAGTAAGTGCCCTAATTGCTTGTCAATAATAACGCGTGCGCCGGCGCCCCGTTCTCGGATTTCAAACGTGATACCAGCACCGTAAGCGGGATCTCGGCTAAATGCTGTTTCCCCCCTGACAACCACGCCCGTAATATCAAAGCGTGTCATCTTTATGGCGTGGAAATGCAATTCTTTGGATGTTGGGTATCGGTCCTGCATGTTGATTGCCTGCAGCCAATTTACAGTTGGTACTTGTTGGCCCAGATTCGCGCCGAAGCCGCTTATCTTTACGACGCCGTGCGTATTTACGCCAGTGCCCTGAACGACACCCTGGCCCATGGTGAAAACCCCAGAGACGGCCGCAACATGTTCAAGTACATCAAGGAGAGGACTTATAAAAGTATTTACGTATAATATAAACATCTTCTCCAATATTCTTGCATAAACGATGTACGCCCGCACTGTATGTATGTAAGGTGTGATGGGCTACACCGTGTACATGGACGAGAACGGGGACCCTGAAGGGAATTACACTCTCATCGCTCGCCGACCGAGCCCCAACAGGCCCAACGAATACGGTCTGTACCCTGTGGGCCTGTTTCAAAGGAACGAGAACGCGAGCAGCACCCTTGTATTATAATATACGTCCTTTTTTTTTGCGGAAAAAACCTTTTGTATAATACAGTATAGTTCTAGGCTCTTCGTTTGACGCTCGGCATCGATTGGGTTTCCGGCCAAGTCCCCATTGATGAACCTTTCTGCGGTTTCAAAGGGGAAAAGTGCGTGAGTAAGTGGAAAGAATTGCGCATGGCACGGGCGCTATCGCGTTCAACGGCACTTTTTATGTGCGCGCAGCGCACACTTCCGAGATAGCCGCCGGTGTACCGGGAGGAGTGCTTCTTGTCGTCGCCATCGTTGGGCTCGTTGTTTACAGGTGAGTGTCCTCCGCACCCGGATCGATAAACTCGCAACAATACATCGATTGGAATTTCAGGAACTGGAAGTACGAACAAGAGTTGGACAGTTTGCTGTGGAAGATCGACTACAAGGAGATCCAGATCAACGAGCAGACTCCGAACGTTTCGAACGGCAAATCAGTCAGAGTGAGTTTTAACACGTTTCAACAAAATAACGCGTTTCAATAAAATAAGACAAACAAACAGACTCTGCATCCTCTCATCCGAACCAGCCAAGTTTCCCTCAACTCGAACCCGGACTCGGACTTCCGGTACTCGACGATTTACACGCAGATCGGCACGCACAAGGGACGAATATTGGCCGTGAAGAAAGTGAAGAAGCGCCACGTCGACATAACTCGCAAGATGAAGAAGGAGTTGAAGATGGTACGACAGCCTGCGTACGCGCAAAGTCGTTCTTATAGGTCTTAGGGGGCCGCAACGAACGTACATATAAACGAGGGGCACTCTATTCTTGGGTAATTAGCTGTCTATTTCGGCGGATGAGGGCAACAAACAGTCTATTGTCATCGCCTCTGCCGGCAGATTAATCACTCTTTCTTGCGCGTGACATTAACGACAAACTCCGCAAAATTTCTTTCTCCTTCTTTCTTCCGTCATAAGTATTCATCGATCCGTTGGAAAATACTTGAAATGCAGCGAAGGACCGTTGTTGTTGCTGTTGGCGAACATTTGAGGCCATTCGTAGGCGTACTTTTAGGGTTTGATGCCAACACGGGGCCTTTTTCCGGGTTAGATGCCGGCCGGAATCGGATATGTCGTTTTTTTTTTGTTTTTTTGCGTTCGCCACCACTATTTCACGCGTTGCTTTTTTCCGTTTGCGCTGCAGATTCGCGACTTGAGACACGACAACTTGAACGCGTTCGTCGGAGCCTGCGTCGGGCCGCCAAACGTCTGCATCGTAACCGAGTACTGCACCAGAGGAAGTCTCAAAGTCAGTCGAAAAACAAGCGTTGTTTACTGGTTTGGTCATAATTGAAATTCAATAAAGGCGATAAAGTGGAAAGCCATTACAAAAACCTAGCAAGATGCCGCAATGACAACAATAAAGATTCACTAATTTGCAGGATATCCTGGACAACGAGGACGTGAAGCTGGATAACATGTTCATCGCTTCGCTGGTCCTAGACACAGTCAGGGTAAGTAACCTTTTCCAGTGAGGGGAGATTTTTATCGGCGAATTCTCTCTCTCTCTCTCTTTCTCTCGCAGGGAATGATTTACCTTCACGACAGCGCAATCAAATCGCACGGAAACCTCAAGTCATCAAACTGTCTCGTAGATAGTCGTTGGGTGTTGAAGATCGCCGGGTTCGGGCTTCACGATCTCAAAGCTGAGCCCGAAAGCGAGGACGAAGACGAGAGGAGGAGGAAGCTGGAAGGTCTATTGTTTCCGAGGTTTATTGTTTGCGTTGAGTGTTGGAGCCGCTAAATCCCCCTAATCCTCCCTCCTCTTCAAACCGTATGTTTCTGTCTTGTCCTTGCGAAGCAACAACTCCGTAACTTCCACTTAAAGGAACTACATAGTCGTAAGTCTCGCTTAACGACCTCGCCTTTTCCATTATTTTTGTTAACGGTAAAAAGAACCAACAACAACGCGGGCGGGGGGGGGGGGGGGGCGAACACTTTCTAAAACGACGAAATCTTAAAAGTTTGCTCGGCGCGCAGGGCTGCTGTATAGGGCGCCGGAACTACTTCGGGACCCTTACGCGCCCCACTGCGGCACCCAGAAGGCGGACGTTTACTCGTTCGCCATCATCCTGTACGAGACCCACGGACGTCACGGGCCCTTTGGCGGACGGATCGATATGACGCCGACCGGTAAGTTGCGTGGTGGGCCCTCTATTTTTCCTAACGTTTCGTACTCGTAACGCGCCAGAGATGCTGAAGCGAATAGCGAAGCGCGACGACGATCGCCCTCCTTTTCGGCCCCAACTCGAGCTTCTGGAAAATGCGTTGGACGCGGTCACCGATTGCCTCAAGGAATGCTGGAGGGAATGTGCGGAAGAGAGACCGGATTTCAAAAGCATCCGCCATAAGCTTCGTCCCATGAGGAAGGGCATGTGAGTGATACATGAATATTTACTACTATGGGCAAGGCTTTCATTTTCTTTTTTTTTTTACAAACCAAGGAAGCCCAATATTTTCGACAACATGATCGCCATGATGGAGAAGTACGCAAACAATCTGGAAGCTCTGGTCGACGAGAAAACCGACCAGCTGGTCGAGGAGAAGAAGAAGACCGAGGCCCTTCTCTACGAGATGCTTCCGAGGTGAGGTCCTGTTTTCGGCGGTTGCCTGCCCTATCGGTACAACTGTCGTATAGGTACGTCGCCGAGCAACTGAAGCGCGGCAACAAAGTCGAAGCGGAAAGTTTCGACAGCGTCACCATCTACTTCAGCGACATCGTGGGCTTCACGTGGATGTCGGCCGAAAGCAGCCCTTTGCAGGTAATATTTATACGTTAACCTGTGCTTTTAGACCTCTTTTAAACCTTGTCGGGGCTTGACAGATCGTCGACTTCCTCAACGACCTGTACACGTGCTTCGACTCGATCATCGAGAATTACGACGTGTACAAGGTGGAGACGATCGGCGACGCGTACATGGTGGTCAGCGGGCTGCCCGTTCGCAACGGCGACCAGCACGCCGGCGAGATAGCCTCCATGTCCCTGCACCTGCTCAGGGCCGTCAGGGTGTTCAAGATCCGGCACCGACCCGAAGACACCCTCATGCTCAGGATCGGCATCCACTCGGGCCCCGTGTGCGCGGGAGTCGTGGGACTCAAGATGCCCCGTTACTGCCTCTTCGGGGACACGGTCAACACGGCTTCCAGGATGGAGTCCAACGGACTACGTACGTGAGAACTTTCTTTTTTAGCATCCCTTTTTTTAATTCACCCCGACTCGTAGCGCTCAAGGTTCACTGCAGCGAGCAGTGCAAGAGAACGCTGGACAAGGTGGGCGGTTACTACGTCGAAGAAAGGGGCCTAGTCAAGATCAAGGTAAGAGACCGTCCTGTCGTACTGCCTCCGGGAGACGAGAAGAAAATCTTTAACTTGCTCAGGGTAAAGGGGAGATGAGGACCTACTGGCTCGCGGGCGAAGATCAAAAGCGAAGGTGGCAGACGATGCAGAAGAGGAGGACCCAGAGACAAAACGGCTGCGTCAAACTCAACGGTCCCAGGAGTTCATTGAAAGTAATCTCTATTCGTATACGGTGTATACATGTATATACATTTCAAGTCGTTACGTATAATGTATATACATTTCAAGTCACTCGTGTCGAGGACCGTGTCTCTGGACTCGCCAAAGAAGCTGCGCTTCGCCGACGTCGGCATCGGCTACGACCGCTCGCCGCACGAGCAAGCGGCGGCGGTCGACGCGGCCGGCGGCCGCGTCACTAGTCTGGCCAAAGGCCGCTCCTGCCCCTGCATCCAGGACTCGGCCCCCGCCGGTCCCGGCCCCGGCCCCGCCGTCGCCCTCGTGCACTCTTTCCACCCGTACTTGACGCCTACAACGACCTACTGCTACGGCGCTCCGTCGTCGTTCGTCAGCCCCGCCCATTCCTACGACGCTTCGGCCTTGGAGTTGGAACGCACCATACCGCTGCTGTCCCGGGAGAGCAGCCCTGGCGGCGATGCCACGCTATCCGTTGGGAGGCGGCACAGCGGCGGCAGCAGCGAATCAGCGCCGCTTCTGAGCCGTGGGCAGTGCGAGTGCGACTGCGTCTGCTGCGGCCAACACCATCACCACGTCCAATGTCGGGCCGAAACCCCGGTCTGATGACGCCACATTTCAAAAATTACTATTTTCCATTCCCAATTTTCTAACGTATTTGTGGAGTTTTCAAATTTCTTTATAGTGTCATGAATTTCAGCAACAAATTGAGACAATATTGTGGTGATATTTCGGAGAGTGAAAGGTCAAACTATATAATTTAATTAGGGCGTCAAACTCACAGCCACGAATGTAATGTAATGTTAAGAATTTGCGTACAGATTACGAAGAATAAAAAGATTTTAAAGCTGGGAAATCGATATTCTCCTCTTGTCCCAAGTGCAATTTACATACTCAATAACTTGCATTGTTTGAAATTGGGCGACTATACTGTCGAGTTTTGTAAGAATACTTGGGTTTCCCCGAATCGCACAATTCGGTGCCCTTTGGCAACTATTACGGGAAAAATAAAAATATTTTTTTGCGCTTACACCAATTGTTGGATTTCAAAGCACTTGATGTAAGTGCTATGTAATGTACTGACTGAATTATTCCTTAGTTCCCAAAGGGCGCCCTAATCATTGAAAGTATATTCTTACAAATTTTCACTCGATTGAAATCATAATTTGCTAAGTGTTTCGTTCGCATTAAGATTAAATGCGGTAAACCTGTTGTTAATTATGAAAATGGTAATTAAGGAATGTAGGAAAGGGCTGCTCCTCCTCGTGTGGCTCGGTGCCAGATGCCAACAATGGATGGAGTTTGCCCAACAATAATTCACCGCTTTAAAATGGCCGCCATAACGAGTGGAAACGAGAGAGAGAAAAAAAAAGGGAAATAAGTTTTAGGGAAGGGGCGGGGCTTGCAGCGAGAGCGCGGCAACATGGCGAGTGACGTCATCTCCGCTATTAGCAGCAGCAGCAGCAGCAGCAGCCGAGGAGAGTTTTATTTTGCGTTTCAGTGGAGTTTAGAGAAGGGAGCCGTAAGGTGGTGGTCTCGCGGTCGTCGTTCGGGGCGTGGATGCGGACTTTGGCGGGCCACGTGGCCGGGGCCTCTCACTTGTTAGGGACCACATCATGCTCGTCGTGCCCGTCTGCCTGCTGTTGGTCGCGTGGGCGGCGTTTTTAGGGGCGGGGGCCGGCGACCAAACTTGTAACGACAACAACAACAACAACCGGTCATCGTCGGACCACAACGAGATCACGATCGGACTGCTGACGAACGCCGGCGGTACTCTGACCAACATCCGGCCCCTTGGAGTTCTCATTTCCGGGGCTATGAGGTACGCCGTGGAGAAGGTGAACCGCGAAAAGTTGCTGGGAGATCGCACACTTCGCTTCGTCTACAACGACACCAAAGGGGAGACCCTGGCCTCGATCAGGGCCATGACCGAGCAGTGGAATTACCACAAGGCCACCGCCTTCTTCGGCATCGAGGACTCTTGTTACGTCGAGGCTTACATAGCGAGCGCCTGGGACCTGACGGCCATCTCCTGCGTGAGTATATAGTACCGCTTCCCGCTCGCTCCCTGCCGGTGCTCCCTTTCCCCGCCTCCCCTCCCCTCGCCCCGCCCCGCCCCGTAGAACGTTTCGAACACCGACATTCGCGTTTCGATCGGTTCAACGTTCGCGGCCTTGGATCGATTTCGCAAAAACGTACCTGTAATTGGGTCGCCTCTGATCTTAGAAATTTAAGGACCCAGAGCTAACTTTAATTACGCGTTTCGTCATGTGCATGTCATAATTATGCTCAAATTTAATGAGTGTGTGGACGTGGTTGGCTCCACGGTTTATCCTTATCGGGACGGATCGATAACCGATAATCAATTGCCTTTCTTCCCTTCCCCCCCCCCCCCTCCACTTTCAGCAATGTAAGACGGCCCGGAGTTAATTAAAATGATTTCCGGGGCATTCAGATTGAGCTCTAAAGGCCAAGTATTTGCACAGGGCCTAATAACGAAAGCGGGATGCGGTTACCTTGGCAACCCTTTTATCCCCGATGGACCGAAAGGTGTTTTATTATGTACTTGTTGACGGACCATTGCAGTTGGCCTTTTCGTTTCCTTTTGCAATTCGCAGAAGCTTCTTGGTATTTTTTTTGAAGACTTCCTTTTCCCGTTTCCGTTCTCTTTTTTTTTTCAATTTTCACTCTCATTTTGTCGCATTTCTCCCAGGAATGTGAAATATTGCATGCACACTAGCAGCAGATGTCATTGTTATTCATTCCCATTTTGTGGAGTAATCAATTGATAAACAGCTGATCGATGGGAATTCCTCCTTTTTGAACGTTGAAATGTGAATGTTATAAATAGGATGCGGAGCGCTTGGCAACCGCCTTATACCACTAATTAATTACTATTATTCACAGGCGGCTGCAATCCGTAGAAATGCAATTCATTCTCGCCTACATTTCAATCGGTTTCCGAAAACTATAAAGAGCATCTTTGAAACCGCTGCCGGTGGCGCCAAACTCCGCGCTCGCCCCTTTCGAGCATCTCCCGTAATAACGAGTGGGGAAACCGGGGCAAGTTGGGCGTCCGGCAGCGTGTTGTTCAGAACTTCGGAGTTTGGATGCAGTTCACTATGCACCGGGGATGTGGGCGTGGCTTAGCTTTAAGGCTTTTTCCAAAGGAAAGAAATTGTTTATAGGGAATGAATTAGTATTTGCCAATTGGAAGTTTTGTTGCCGGAAAAGTTGAATAACACGCTGGTCGGACGTGATAAGCGAAGGTCGGCTATTTTTGGCTTTAAAGAAATGCAAGGACGCAAAAAAAGTCTGAAGGACGACGTTATATTCGATTTTGCAGAAGTGCGCCGACGCGAGAGTGTCCGATAAAGCGGAGTTCCCCGCCTTCGCCAGGACCCATCCCCCGGAGACGAAGGTGACCAAGTCCGTGATAGCCCTGCTGCAGTTCTACCAGTGGAAGAGCGTGATGATCGTGCACGAGACCTGGCAGCGCTACGAGAGGCTCGCCGAGAAGTTGCACGAGACGGCTCGCGGCAACTCCATCTCGTCCAAGACGTACCAGTTCGAGAGCAACAGCAAGTGTTGCCTCGAGAAGAAACCTTGCTGCAACGTGAACGCGTTCGCCAAAGCCATCGAAGACACTTACCAGTCGACGAGAAGTGAGTGTCGAAACCGATCGCTCGCCGTTCGCCGTCTACATGTCTCTCTCTCTCTCTCCATTTCCAGTCTATATTTTTCTCGGTTCCACCAACAACCTAGTCAAAATTATGTCCGCTCTCTACAAGAAAGGTCTTTTGCAGTACGGCGAGTACGTCGTCATCTACGTCGAGTTGGAGGAGCTCTGGCGGGAAGATATGTTCCGTTACGTGTGGGGTGAGTTAGTCCTTTTTACGTATTTGGAGCACACATGGATGATCTCTTTTTGTAAAGACACTACCCTGTCCACCGACGCCATGATCGAGGACGAGAACAACCTGAAGGCCGCTTCGTCGCTGCTCATCGTCGGCTCGAGTCCGCCCACCTTCCGCCAGTTCACCGAGTTCGAGGAGAAAGTTAACCGGTACAACGGCGAACCGCCCTTCAATTTCCCCGATCCCTTTCCGTCCATTAAGGTAAGCCGCCTAAAAAAAAAAAAACGCCTGCCTTTGCCCGCGTTCACGCTCCCTTCCGCCGAACAGAAGAGGTCTCTGTACGCGGCCTACCTCTACGACTCGGTCATGCTGTACGTGAGATCGCTGAACGAGAGCCTGAGTTTCAGCGGCAAAGACGCCATCAAGAGGATCCTGAACGTGACCTACACCAGTGAGCTTTATCATCTTCTTTTCTGAAGCCCCCCCCCGTCTAAAGGCGGGTTTTTTCAAGGTATCACGGGCGCGTGGAACAAGATCGACGAGAACGGCGACGCGGAGGGCAACTACTCGGTGTACGCGATGACCGACGCCGCCAACTACGAGTTCAACGCGGTCACGTACGACAAGTTTATCGACTTTGTGGGCACGTTCCAGGACACGGACCAGGACTTGCCGGTGATGCTGCCCCCCCCCCCCCTCCCATTTCGAAAATTGCCCGTTCCGCTGAACTCTCCATTTTCCGTCGAAAGGTGTTCAAGCCCGTCAACTCGATCCTGTGGGTGGCCGGCGAACCTCCCGAAGCGGAACCCCCCTGCGGCTTCGACGGATCAAAGTGCATCCAATCGTCGGACTCGACCAGGGAGATCGTGTCGGCCGTTCTAACCTGTCTGCTGTTGGCGGTGATGGTGGCCGCCATGGTTCTGTACAGGAATTGGAAATACGAGCAGGAGATCGCCGGTCTCCTGTGGAAATTATCCTTCAAGGAAATCCAACCGCGATCCAACGGCATCCCGTGGTCCGAGAGCAAGGTACTGTAAGGCTAAATCGGCTAAAACGATGAGGTAAACGTGAAGTTTTCAGATGAGCATCGCCAGCCAAACCTCGTTCGAATCTCGCATCTGGCACCAGGTGTTTACCAGAGTGGGCACTTACAAGGGCACCGTGGTGTCGATAAAGGAGCTGAAATTCAGCAAGAGGATGGTGGACATACCGAGGGAGACGAAGAAGGACATGAAGATTGTGGGTCTTACCCTTTACTCCTGACCTGACCTGATAACGTAATGTTTTTCATCCCAGATGCGCGAGATCCGCCAGGACAATATAAACCCGTTTGTCGGTGCCTGCGTCGAAGCCAACCGCGTTTACATCATCAACGAGTACTGCAGCAAGGGCAGTTTGGCGGATATCCTGGACAACGACGACATCAAGTTGGACAACATGCTGGTGGCTTCGCTGGTCTGGGGCCTGATCAAGGGCATGATTTTTCTGCACGACAGCGATTTAAAAGTTCACGGCAACCTCAAGTCTTCCAATTGCGTCGTGACGAGCCGTTGGGTTCTGCAGGTGACCGACTTTGGCTTGCACGAGTTGATCGGTCAAGCGGAACAGGAAGTTAAAGAGGAATACCAGTACCATTGGGGTAAGGAACGGCGATTTAAAAAACGATTTAAACGATTTAAACGATTTAAACGATTTAAAAACGCAGGGCAGCTGTGGATGGCGCCCGAACTGGTGCGAGAGTCGCGCGCCGCCCGCACGCAGAAGGGCGACGTCTACGCTTTCGCCATCGTCATGTACGAGATTATGGGGAGGCAAGGGCCCTACTCGAACGCGCAGAGGCAGCAGCTGACTCCTAAAGGTGAGCGCGCCGTCCGACGCGGCAGGCTTTTCTAACGTAACGCGTGTAGAAATTCTGAGCAGGGTGAGGCATCCGGGCGAGGCTTATTACCGGCCGGATACGGGCATTCTAGTCTGCCAGTTGTACATCATCTCCTGCATCTGCGATTGCTGGAGCGAAAGGCCCGAACAGAGACCCGAGTTCCGGCACGTGCGCAACAGGCTCAAGCCCATGAGGGAGGGAATGTGAGTGCGATTTGCGGAAACGGATGACGGTTACGGAGACGATACGGAGTTTTACGTTGCGTCAAGGAAGCCGAATATCTTCGATCACATGCTGGACATTATGGAGAATTACGCCAACAACCTCGAGAGACTGGTGGACGAACGGACGTGCCTGCTGGACGAGGAGAAGAAGAAGACCGAGGCCCTGCTGCATCGTATGCTGCCTCCGTACGTGTTCCCTCTCTCGTTGGCGATACTATAGCCGAAATAACGCAACCGTTTGCAGTGTCGTCGCGAACCAGCTCATGAAAGGCGAGACGGTGGAACCGGAATACTTTGACAAGGTCACCATCTACTTTAGCGATATCGTCGGCTTCACGGAGATGTCGGCCCAAAGCACTCCTCTGGAGGTATTTATACGTTAACCTGTGCTTTTAGACCTCTTCAAAACCGTGTTGGGAAAAACAGGTGGTGACGTTCCTGAGCGATCTGTACACTCTGTTCGACAAGATCATCGACGACTACGAGGTCTACAAAGTGGAGACCATCGGCGACGCGTACATGGTGGTGAGCGGCCTGCCGGTGCGCAACGGCGACTGCCACGCGGCCCAGATCGCCTCCATGTCCATCCGTCTGCTGGAGGAGGTGCGCAAGTTCAAGATCAGGCACCGACCCGACCGCACGCTCCGCCTACGTATCGGAATCCACACGGGTCGGTAACCTATCGCAACGTGATCACTTTGAAACCGTAACCTGACGGCATCGCTTCGCAGGTCCCGTCGTGGCCGGGGTCGTCGGCATCACCATGCCGCGCTACTGCCTCTTCGGCGACACGGTCAACACGGCTTCCAGGATGGAGTCCACGGGCGAGGCGCTCAAGATCCACATCAGCTCCCACTGCAAAGAGATCCTGGACAATCTCGGCGGATACGTGATGGCCGAGAGGGGCACCATGAAGATCAAGGTTCGTTCGTTTGCCCCGTATTTTTTTTTATACCTAAACGGCAACGGGTTTTCCGTTCAGGGCAAGGGGGACATGCAGACGTTCTGGCTGCTCAACATGACCGAGGATGCGATACTGCGTCAGAACGCGGTCTCCAGGACCGCCAACCGCCTGTCCGAGCTCGAGGCGAAGCGGCGCAGTCCCAAGATGAGCTGCGCCAACCTGCAGACGCGCAGGTACTCGAGTATCCCGCGCGTGGCGGACGCCGAGCCGCTCGGCTCGCCGCCCGTCGGCCCGCCGTCCTTCCTGGTCGCCCACAGGCACCAGAAGCAGCAGAGCCCCAAGGGAAACGAAAAGGCCAGGAGGCGCAAGAGTCCCAGGTTGGGCCGCAGCTACTCGTCGGACGGCGAGGCGGGCAAGACGAAGGTGCGGGCGACCGAGGACGACCCGAAGGACCCGTTGCCCAACGGAAGGGCCTCGGCGGTGAAGGACGACGGGGCCAACAACGGCACTTGCGTGGACGAGGTGTCTCTGCCGCTGCTGCGCGATCAGCGCGAAGGGGACGGGGTGAAGCGGTGGAGGTCGTGCGACGAGATTAGCCCCGTCAGGGAGAAATCTCTGTTCAGGAACCTGATCTCGGGACTGTTCGCCGGCCGGGACGGCGGCGCGGTGTCGTCGGGTAACGGCAACGGCGAGGGGCGGGACCTCGCGCAGAAGCCCGCGCGGACTTCTTTGCCGCCCGAGTGCCGCGCCGACTCCGAGAGCATGGTGTGACAATAAATGGGTGGTTTTACGCTCGCGTACCGTCTCAACGGCGTTTCTGTTTCATCTTGACGATCTCTTGCCAAAAAAAAAAAATGAAATGTGCGAACCGATTTTCGATTTCAACTTTGTTATCGCCCCGAAAAAGCTGCTCACGCGGAACGAGAGGGCTTTTATTTAACGAGACGATGATAGGTACACGCGTATTCAGGTTCGACCGAGGATCTGGGGCTCGTCGGCACGCGCGTACATTTCGCACGCTGCCGCAGCCGCCTCTCCCTTGCGTTTGCGGGAGCAGAATATGAAGGCGCAGCCGGCGCACACTAGCAGAGCGAAGGTGACGCAGGCCAAGACGAAGGAAAAGCCGTACGTCCAACGGGTGTCTTTCGGGTGCCTATCCGTCAAATAGGCGGACTCGTACTTGATGGAATTGACGGTCATCTGAAGGACGACGAGGACGGTGGCCGCTGAAACGAACGGTAATTGATATACCGGCGATCGCGTACCGCGTTATAACGGAGGTATCTGACCGTTGAGCAGGTGGAAGCCCCCGGCGAGTCTCTTGAACATGTAGCGGTGCTCGAAAAAGGTGTAGAGCGAGAAACCGAGACCCACGACCATCAGGACGGCGCTGATGATGGAAAAGGCGATTTCCGTGCGCGAATAATCTGCAAAAACGTTTCCGTAAGTCGTCTCCTTACGTTTGTCACTCGGTTTCCCCGCTTTTACTCACGGACAATGGTGCCATCGATCTGAGGGTTTCGCCGGATCTCTTCGCTGCTCGGAAATTGCTGCAGGTAGCGACATCGAGCTGCAAAGTAATCCCCGAGAGTTGCGAAAATTATCTGTAGTCTGGTAACAACATTTGGCGACGGGTAGATCGGCGAATACGTTGTCCGGCAGATGGAAACGCAACATAAAGTCAACAAATGTGCCTCTCTCTCTCCCCTACTCGAAGATAGGCTCATTACCATTTTTGCGCACAATTCGGAACGAGACTTAAAGATTTAGAGAGTGTTTATTCGCGATAAACTACAATTATGAGCACCTATTTCGGTCCTCTCTCCCCCGGTGTCCCGAAATAGACATTTCTGCATTGTCCGTTTAAAGAACCCTTATCGGGAATCAAAGAAAGGGACAACCACTCGGTCGGTCGTTTTGCAATTTCCTAGATTTTATTATAACTCACTTTGGACGCGGTCGAGGGAACCGTTGAACCTGGCGTCGGTGCAGATGGTCCAAAGGCCCGAGTGGCTGCTCACGAAGTACGACGAGCTCGAGTTGATGTAGTTGCCTTGGGGCAGTTCCGAATAGACCCGGAACCAGAAGTCCGTGCTGACCGCTACCACCCACAGCACGAAGCCCAGCAGAGTGGACAGTGTGACGGCGGCCAACACCCTCCTCTCCAACGCCACAGTGCTGCTGCTGCCCATTCTTCTTCTGCTTACGCTTATTTGCCTTTGCGAATGTCATGAAAACCGTCGCCTGGAACGAAGCCAAACTCTCTCAACATGCCCTTTTCCGAATATACATGTACCGTGCGCATTCTCGTGCCGCTTCAAATAGCCATTGTTTCGCTTCGCTCGTCTCGATCGATCCCCACTGTACAAGTGTAAATAACGAAGGTGCGCATCTCGCCCCTCTAACAACGGGTAATTTGATGTACTGTCGGTGGAGCGCCATCTATACGCGTTTCCATCTGGACCAAACAAAAAAAAGCGTTTATCCTTTTTTGTAATTGCGAGCAGCAAAAATCGATGGTTTGTTTTTCGTCGTACTCCCCATTAATGTCACTAGATTTGAACCGGATCCTCGTGCGAAATGAAAATGCGATAAGAATATGGATCGACCCAATCGCTTCTTCAGAGACATGGACATGCAAGTTCAAGGAAAATGTTGCGGTTTCAGATGAGATTAGACGGCATTATTGATTTCATTTAGGCCACGGTTTGCGGTATATTGGTTTTGCGGTCGGCCGAGTGGCGGCGGCGTCGTCGTCGTCATCGTCGCCGCCGCCGCCTTGGGCGACATGTCTGCGGACGACGACTCGGTGCCAACAGGATCGGGAGGAGAATGCGTGTCCAGGCTGTCCATCGTGGCCGGTCTCCTGTCGCTCGGTCTGCTGGGAGCATCGGTCGGCACTGACCGGTGGACGTACACCAGTGAGCCGCTTCTTGACGCCGGCAACGCGACCTCGTCGGTTCGAGGCCCTTGCGGGGTGCTCGTGCTGCGCGCCGGACTCTGGAGGGCCTGCCCTCGCGTAATAACGGCCAAGAACGACAGGTCCGTAGCGGGTAAATGCCGTTCCGGTTGGTAATATTTGAAGATGATGCGAAAGAGGAAACAGTGTGTGCGTGCTTGCGTGCAGGATTGCCCCCCAAGGCTGCCGCCTGCATGCCCATACCGTTTCTGAAGACTGAAATGTCGCAGCCCATCTGGAAGGAAGCCGCTTTCGCCGGTGCCCTATTGGGTAAGCAGCGCGCCCGTTGACAGCGATATTTCGGACGTAAGCGTTTGTGCGGGTTGCAGATAGGATGCGGCTGTCCGTGCCTTTCTTCCTCGTTAGCCTGGCCCTGGTCTCGCTGGCCGTGCTGTCGGCCCTTGTCGGCCATCTTTTGCGAAACGCGAACACGCTCCTGGCGGCCTTCGCGTCCGTCTTTGCAGGTACACTGTACCGTACGTGTACCGTACGCGTGTCGTACACTATATCGTATTTGTAGGACTGTCTCTGGGCGGTGGCCTCGTGATCTACGTGACGGTGGCCGGCCAAGAGTACGAGATGGCCGCGCGTCAAAGGGCTCCTCCGCGCTGGCACGAGGAGGACCATCTGTGGCACAGGTACGGGGCGTCCTTCTACGCGGCCTGCGTTTCGCTCCTCCTCCAACAGCTGTGCGCCCTTACGGCCGTCTCCTCGTACCTGCGTCGACTGGGAACGAAGGGCCTCGTCGCCGGCCATTTGGTCACGCGCTCGCTCAAAAGCGCCCGCACCGCGACCGTCGCCCTCTAGGGACCTCGGATGAAGAGTATCCTCCATCCATGCAGCACCCTTCGAGCTCTCCTCCTGCCACGACGGCGAGTATAATAAGGGCTATCATTGTAATTCATTTCAAGTAGTACTATTGAAAAAATAATTAAGTAATGAATAAAAAAAAACTACATAAATACAGTATTCCCATACACTCCTCTGTCACGGGAGGAGAAGCAATTAACCCTTGTAATCTTAAAATTAACAGACCGATCAATCAATCAAAGAGCCTTAGCCTACGCTTCAGGTTATATCGAAATTACAATGCAATTGTACATGTATTTCACTTTAATTCTAATTAATTTTTTTGTATTGTGCATTCGATTCCAGAATTCGAATGCTAAAAGTAGTTGAAGTCGAATACTACTCGTAGCTTTGTCCGGCAACATGGCCGGGCACGGCGGCTTCTACATTCGATCGTGTTTAAATTTGGACCAACTCTACTCCTTTTTCCAGTTACAGTCCTCCCTCTGTAATCCGGCAGATACGGGACCAGAGCCCCGCCGGATTACCGGAAATTAACTAAAAACGACGAATTTTGAAATCTGAAACTACGTTTTGTTCGGGGTACTCAGACGGCAGCTTGGCAGTTAAGCAATTTCGCGGATTCCAAACCTGCGCTCTTCCAGCTTCGCAGGTCGGGTTGGCCAATCAGCATCGAGCTTTCCGCCCGCGTGAACTATACCAAGCTGTCGTCTGAGTACCCCTATAGCATATAGGGCGCGTGTGTTACACATTTGTATTGAAGGTTGAAGGTAAACATTTACTTGTTTTGTAACAGTAACCCAGAAAAAAATATGCTAAAATTTTGTAGATTATCTGCATAAAAGGTGCATGTATCTATACAAAACCACCGATCGTTAAAGTGCACTCGTGATTATCGGAAAACAGAATTGTGAATCGGTGGATACCCGTTGATCTTGCGATGCGAAGAGGTTGTGACGTCACAGGGGCAGCCATATTTATCCGACTGGCTAGAGAACGATTTTTGAATTTTCAGTAATTTACACTTATTAACCCCAAGATCGAAATTGAATGTAAAAAATTCTTATTTCAAACAGCAGCCGGTTTCCGTAAATTTGAATGAAAAATGGTCTCTGTGAGCGCTTTTTGTAACTTTTAGGTATTTCATATTGGATAAAGTTATTTTCGAATGCTTTTTGAAGTTGTCATTGGGAAAGTTGAATTGAGAATAAAATGGGTACAGCGTTAATTTTGATAGGGCATGACGTCACGTCCCCCCGACGGCCAATCCGACGAGAGGTACGAAACGAGCTGCGAATTCTAGACATCTGCTCGCTTTGAACTTAGCAACTGCGGAATTTAATTGGAACGTCGGCGACTGGTAACGGCAGGAAACAGTTCAAATTTTTGCGTCATGCGTTTTGTGGGATGAAAACAGTGAATCCACAGAACTTTTAGCTGAGGTTGACTTTGAAATTCCATTGGTTTTCTTTAACTGGAGCTCCTTGATACTGTAAAGAACTGTAAAGAAAGGCGCTGCTGTTACGTCAAACACCATACAACAACAGCTACAAGAAGCTCTGCGGGTTCACTATCTTCATCCCCGCAGCCGTAGTCCAATGGGTATAAGACGGCCATACCTTCGTACCGTCCCAACGCAGCTTGATAAAAATTCCGACCAATCGAGGAATAGCAGCTTATTGATTACTTTCTTACGGCGCTCTCTCGTCCAGGGACATCGGCGCGCCTGGCCAGCAGAGGCTAATTGCGCATCAGAAACCCGCTTTTAGCCACACCCCTTTATCAAGCTGCGTTGGGAGGACTATAACCAAATCACCACCAAAATGCGCGTGAGATTCGG
>WWPM01024768.1:2147-17388 GCA_023279145.1 Glomeris maerens | reverse complement strand
TTAAGCCTAATAACTGTGCTAAATGTATATGAAGTGAAAATAGTTTGATGATGTGTATAAAGAGAGAGAAGGGAAAGAAGGGGTTGTAATTTATGAGAAATGTTGATAATCAGTGCTGTTGCTCGGAGTGAGAGAGAAAACAAAATGGCGGTCACGTGACCAACCGTAAAAACAAATGTTGGGTGGAGAGGGAAAAAATAGCACTAAGTGCAATGATGGCAAATAAATAAGGAGAGCGTGTGTTGCGATTCGCCCAACAAGACACAAATGAAAGCAAGATGGCCGTCTATAAATTACCCACAATCCTTTTTTTCCTCCGGCAACATAAAGAAAAAAAAACAATATGGCGCTTTTTTGTTTTTAATAGTTTTATTTCAAACACATTTTGTTTTCATGTTCATATTAACTAGTTATATGCTGATTAACTTTTTGCAACTGGAAGTTGTGGATGAAGTATAAATAGAGTCGCAATTAATTCGCGGAAACTGGGATTGCACATGGCGACTTTGGGTCACGTGTTCAAAATGGCGGCGGTTATTTTCATTGTGGGGAGAATTCAGAAATTACGTCCCAGTTTGCAGAAATTCTGTTAAGTTCATTGAAGGTTATTTTTTTATTAACTATTACTGCATTTTTGGGTTTGTTTAATTTGGAAAATGTTGCTGCATTTTAAGATCAAAAGGTTACTTTTTAATCAAATTTGGAAAGAGTTTTTACGAAAGACGTTGGGACTTGCGTGTTCAAAGATGAATTTGAGATGTCAACGCAAGACAGCTTTTCCCAAGCTTCTTATTTGAACAATTAGTTAAGAAGAAGATGCAATTAGCTACTGTCTTAAGATGAGACCTTTCTTTTATTTCGCAATTTCTTATATTTTCTACTAAAATCGTTTAAGTAAGTTGAATTGTTTGAAGGAAAAATTAACTTGTCAGTGTCGCAGTTTATTGAAAATCTTTTTTTTTTCTCCCCGGAAGTGGTAATTGGAGGTTTTTGTTGTGGGCGTGGTCGGAATTGATGGGCATTGTGGGTGCACTTCCGGTCGGACTTTAGTGCTGTTGTTTTTTTTTTGTTTGCCAGTGTCTTTATTTCATCGCTACTTTCTCATTGCTTGTCACGCGAACACTGTTTACCCCGACAGGGGGCGCTGCGATCGTTCCTCCCCCCCCCATGTGCCACGAAATAATATTGGAAAAGATAAAACCGGAAGTGGAAATTAAGTCTGCCAACGTCGCAGTGGATCGAAGTCAAGTCCCCTGTTTAGCCATCAATAAAACTCCGATACACGATTTACAGATTTCCTAATTGCGATTGAAGCGCCATCTGGTGATGCCACGTGCAACCGCAACTCCGTGACTGTTTACATCCCACTTTTGCGCAGAAAAATTCAATAAAAACGCGGGAAATTTGTTATTTTTGTTGCAAATTACGCTTTTACCCCCCCTCCTCTTTCTACCCCTCACTCCCCAAAACCACCAATTGTTAATTTTTGTTTTCTTCCACCAGAGGGCGTGTGAATAGAAAAATTATTAACTAATTTGGACCATGTGGTCATAATTATCCCACACAAATATTAAATATAGTTATGTAATATATACTTTAATAATCGTCTCAAAGTGGCCCAATTAACCGGAATGCATGTTTTCAGTTAACCGTGTTCACCTATTTACGGTTCACCCTGTTGATTTTTCAATGTATTTGTTTTTTGTTTTTCTTTTTAGGCGTAGTGTTTACAAAATAAGAGCCTTTATACTTTTGTGACAGTTGTGCTAACAGCTGGAATGTCATATTCGATTCCTGCGCCATCTGGTGGCAAGGTTCAATAACTGGCAGTAAAATTAACGAGTTTGTGTGGGATGAGTCTAATATTTAGTGAAAGGGGGGAATAGAGGGTAATAATGGATGTTTTGGATTTTTATAGCCCTAATCACAGATAAAATCCAGTTTATTATGTTGCATGAAAACATTTCTTTAATGGCCGCCATATTGGATTTTTACGCGACTGTAGCGTCCCCCTCAGGCCAGTTTTGGCATTTATTTCAGTCTGTATGCTAGTGATTTCACAATAGTCATTAATCTTGATTTAACAAAAGACGAAAGCAAATTGAAAACGTCGCCCATTCATGAACAAAGTTTACAAAGTTTGAAAGTTTTCAATTTGTGTTTATTTGCTTTTCCTTTTTTTTTTGAGGGGGGGCGGAAATTGATAAAAGGGAAATTTACATTTTGACGACCAACACACAACTTCGCTGTTGGTGGCCGAGTTACTTTAAACGACCGGAACCGGAAACGACCCTCGATTAATCAAGGACCTACTTATTCATTTGTAATAAATAATGACTTGTCCCGAAAAGCGCCCCCTTGCAGTTGGCTTCTCTCCCCGAACGATGCTTTGCAACTGAAGCCAACATTTATTAATACACATCTGCCAACCAAGACCGTCACTTTGGCCATAAACAACTACCGCAACCGCTACCAACATGCCGAAAGCAGCTATTGGAAAATGCCATCATTATAATAATTCTATATACGCTCTCTCGATATCGATTTATCGATACTATTATCGTTATTAACGGTTTTTTTCGGTTAAGTGATCGATATGCTATCGATATACTACGTGAGTTGTGTTTCAGGGAGTTGCGAGTTCATTGGCTCAGCATTAAAGTACATATAACTATGTATAGTAAAGTTTAGCACGCGGGTGGGCGTGGTCAACAGTAAGGGAAAGTGGGCGTGGCTTGGCGTTATAGTGAGTGAGGTTTGTGTTTGCGCAATCGATAATGTGTCCTCTGTGTTCAAAACTCAAACTATTTACCCGACCTTAGCCGCTGCTAGGAATGTAATTATGTTCACTTCCAGCTTTTTCCCGGAAATTCTGATCGATATTGTATCGATTACCCCTTTTCACCTCCCCATCATCTCTTGCACTTTATTTATGCAAACCTCCCCCCTCACATCAGTCGCGTCTCTTTTCCAGGAGCTGTATTTAGTTAGTTAGGCCGATCTGCAAACTTGCGGCTGCAGCAGGACCGCCATATTTTCTGGCGGCCGACTTGTATCCGAAATTTCGAACCCTTTTGGGGTAGGAAGTTTGGGGTTTTTGGTCTACGAACCTTGTCCTGTGTGGGACGAACACAACCCGCCATAAATTATCGAAATCGGTGGAGCCGTTCCGAAGTGATGCGCAGACAACGGTTTGTGCAGGCCATTATATATAGATGGTGGCGGCCATCTTGGATTTTAAGCACTTACAGATGATTTGAAAGGCGAATTTGACTAAAGTGTTAATTGGTTTATGTAGGGATGCGCGTGACGTCACGAGTCGGCCATGATGGATGTCCCTTTACGTTTAGGGGGACGAAATTGGATTTGGCCACGCCCTCTGGCGGAGAGATAGAAGTCAAACGTGTAAATATTTCATAAAACGTAGCGATAATCCGAGTGTCAGTCAGTTGTGTGATGAATCGCTGTGGACCTGCAACATGCCCGAGTCCATCCATCATGGCCGACCGTCATTTGTCACTTGATTGCAGTCAAAGAAGAACAGGTGTCGCTTCAATCGATCCGCTGACGTCACTTCTAAACACGTAATCCGGATCGCATGACAGCTGTCACGTGACGCGGCACAGCTTCTTTTATTATTACTCCGCATTTTGTCGCACGTTTGACACGAAAATGAAGGCCGTTAGATGATGCGTCGTCATGTGACAGCAAACAACCTGCCTACAAAATCCATGAACACTTGCAATTTATTATTACACTATATACTAAATCTAATAACTGGTAACAAAATAAAATTCAGTATCGGGTTATATAATTGCAATTCGAAATTAATGGTATTTAACTAAATACGTTATATCGATTTTGCAGTAAGTTAATAAAATGTTCATTAATTTTATATGTAAAGGTTTATTTCCTGTATACATATGCAATTCAACATTATCTAATTCCTACTAATGTGTTTGTCTAAATTATGTTTTATTTCAGTAATTTAAAAAAAAAAATGCAGTTTTACTTTGTAATTATGTTTAATGTTTTTTGTGGAAACGATGGTAATACAGTCTTGTTCAATTTGAATTGAGAATATTTCGTTTTTATTGGCGATCTGTTGATAGTAGTAGTTATTTTGTAAGTGTTTGAGGACATGGCCGTGCGGCGGCGCTGCGAGCGAACCCGTTGTTTGGCAACGTGGATTATAAACGCCGTTGTCATCGCTGCTCCACTTTATTGCTCTTAATTTCATCTCCTTAATCCGAATCAACCGGTGCTAAATTGGTACCAGGGGAATAGTATATGTACACAGATGACTGACAAACACAAACAAAAATTATACACAGGTGAACGAACATCTTCATTTCTCATTTTCTTTTTAGCCCTAAAACTCGTGTCTAAGGGGGGGGGGATCAATAAATAAACGTAATAAATTAACCGCCCCCTTCCTCCCAAATCCTTCAGACAAATAAATACAACTGTTGCCTAGTATTTCAAGGTGTTACTGGGAATAAGTAGTGGCGCCACCTGTTGGCTGTAAGCGACATAAATTTCTTTCAATATTCATTTTTTGACACATTTAAAATAATTCTGAATGAAGTACTACAATATTTTTCAGCGAATAAATACCCCTCCAGATGGCGCTGTTGTACATTATGGAAAGCGATAATAGTGCGTTGTAATTATTATATAGTTATTTTTGGTATAATATCTGAGTTTTTAATGATGCAATTATTGGTTTGAATTTGTGATTTATTAAAGAATTAAAAAGTTTATGTCCCAGTTATCCGGAACGTGCATTTGTATATTTAGTGTTCAGTTTAAGAACAACTTGGTGATTTGCATCATTTTCACTGTGTACATAGTGAATGGGGGCGTGGCAAATCACGGAGGGGGGGTGGGGGGGGGAGAGAAATCGAAGCTGATTGGTGAAGGAAGATAAAAAGATGTGTGTGATTGGGCCAAATCAATAGCGTTCATTCAAGGGATATATATTGGCCCATGATTGATTGATGCTTCTAACTGCGCAGAAATAATTCGCGGGATTTTCTCTAATGACTCCATCAACCGAACAATAATCAGTGCCACCGGTGGCAAAATAAGGAACCAACGACCAGGCTGGTTGCACCTATATAATCAATCATTTAGGCCCAACAGAACCTTTTGATAACGAAGGTATAATGTTTAATTCTCTCGGGGATATAGTAGTCCATGTAATTGCGTAAAAACCCTTTTGCTGGGTTTTATTGATTGGAGAACCCGGGTTATTAACGCTTTTATATATAAGGTCTAAACTTGTTTAAAGGAATAAAATGCAGATGTCTGTATGTGTATTGATTGAAGTTGTTGGATGCAACGACCTGATGATAGTGAGTCGAAACACATGTCAACATGCATAATGTAGCATAATTTGCATGTCTAATTAGGGTTGCATTTGCTTTTCCCCCAACCAAAAAAAACTCAAAACGACACACCCAAACAATAATGCTGTTTCTTTTGAAATTTGTAATTTGGTTTTTTGTAATATATAGTAAATTGGTGGTACATATGATTATAAAGTTACTTGCCATCTGTTTTCATATAGTACTGCAACGATATACAGTAAATTTAAAGATGAGTTGGAGGGGCCCGGGAATTATAACTGGTTGAATAATGGTCATTAACATCGATTATTGCAGTCGTATGTCATCACAGCCAGAGCAAGATTATGACAGATAAGTATGTAAATATTGCACTTAGTATCAGAAGGTTATAAAAGTTAACGAGGGCGATAAATGCGAAGTTTAAAACTATTGCAAATATAGGACCTCAGAAAGTAAAGTGCATAATCCCGTATGGAAGTGGGTAAATATAATTAACCCTCAGTATGATTTTCTGTATCGATATTATACTATATTTACCTGCTGTTCAATGGTAAAGATTGGGATTAACCAATTTGAAAGACAGTAATGCATTAATTTAAACAGATAATAAAAGGGTTTTATGGCTAATGAATTAATAAACATTAATGATGTATAGCTGAAATAGTCAGTTTTAATTAGTAATCTGAATTATTTCGTTGTAATTGAACGTAATTTGTTTGGGAAATTATTAAATGGGGAGAGTTTCAGTGTTTGTGAATGTAGTTTAACAGTCTGATATATATAATCCATTCAAAAGAAGTTGAGGAAAAAGGCGTGGCATACGCGGTGCTCGCAATTGGCTACATTGAGAGAAGGCGTGTCTTGTTGTTTTTTCTGCCAATCAAGATATCGGAACCTATGCTGCTACTCACGCCCACATATCACGTGGTTTTCGCTATCCAATGAGATTTGAATATGACCACGCCTTTTTTCCTCAACTTATTTTGAATGAACTATAGTTTATTGCGAATTATAAGTTTAATTTACGTCTTTTTAAATCCAATATTCGGAATCTTAATTTATTGTTTAACAATTTAAGTTCACAGGGTGTAATGTTGACATGTTGACAGAGTGTAAATAAACACTCACATGTTTTTGGAAGGGAAGAGTGGGGGGGGGGGGGGGGGGGAACTGAAAAATGATCGTAAAAATGTTGCCAGATATTATGCGCTGATACCGCTATAAATAAAACATTTGCAAGTTTTCGGCGCATGCGCAGCTAATGCGGGCAAACGATTGGTCGTTCGTTGAACTGAAATAAATAAGCGATAAATAGTTAATGATGGTATTTGGCTGGGATAGCTGACAGCTCGATAAACACCGAATCCTATCACTTTTACATTATTATATTGCTCACATTTCAGGCCAAATTGGGGAAATGCAGAGGAAAAAACTGGGGAAAAAATTCCAAACTATGTAATCGATAAATATTGTTCTTAAAAAAAAAAACAGAGAAATTAGTGATCTTATGTAGAATATAGCTGTATGCACAAAAGATAAAATATAATGTAATTAGTGATCGATATAAATGCATGTCTATGTAATTGGTTCTGTCGGCTTAAATATCCGGTTGCTGATTAAGTTCGAGTATCTGGTTATATTCATTAGTGAATAGTAATTAAGTTACACCGACAATGTATACTGCATTTAATTTGAAACCTGAAGATTTTTTCCTCATTATCTTGTTACTCGTATACCGGTTGGTGCCAATGAGTTGCAACCGTGTTGAATTTTAATTTTTTGAATGAGACTCAAAGTGATAATATCCAAATTACTTAATATTGTGGTTTGGAAGGTAACAGAGCAAGGATTCATTTCATTTATAACGCTTTTTTGCCAGATTTTCTGAAATTAATGATGATTTTATTTGGTCTGTTGATCTAAACTGCAAAATGATCCCTTATATAGAATTTAACCAAATGGTACATTATTAGTTTGAATTTTTTGATTGGTTTTTGTATAAGAATGCTGTATTTATCGATGTGTATCGATATTTATGGAAGTTGACGAAGTCTCCGAGGAAAATTGCTATATAACGAGAAGTTACATGGGGAATATGTTGTCCGATAGGGGGCGCGATTGGCCCCCAAGGGGCTATCGTCCAATGATAAGCTCGGTCGGCCACTGCACCCCTGGGTACTGTAATGTGGTCAACCAGTACCAATTTGGTTTTTTTATTCTCTGCATACAAAGAAAGGAATTACTAAAGAAATGGAAGGGGGGAAAAACTTTGAAGAAATAAATGCTTTGTTGGGCAGTCGCCAGGGGGCGCTCTCATTAGCGATAATGACTTTTCTAACTTGGTCAATTATAACTTTCTCAGTGTTCATTCATGTTCGCCCAGATTTTTGCAATTGCCTCCACGAAATGCGCACCATGCTGTCCTGCTAAGCCACGCCCCGTCCGCCATTACTATGCTCTTTTTGAATCCCCGCCCCTTCCCTCCCCAACTTCATTTTTATATTGGAAGGAAAGGAACAAGTAGCCTATATATGTACTGCAATTTGCTCGTCAATGCGTATGAAAGCAAGTTTAGTTGGGACATTAGCCGTTGGATGGCGCTCATGTCGCATGCCGTGTGCAGGCTTCAATTGCAAATGAATTAATGAATTACTTCGCTTTCCCTGCAGCAATTGTGCGAAATCTTTTAATTGTAATTAACTAATCATGCTGTTGAGTGGACCTAAGCATGTAAGTGGATGCTGTGGCGCCATCTGGCGTGGTTGTTCGGAGTTACCGGCGCGTGAATTCATTAGTACTACTTCGACTCGCTGGTTTATATAATCCTAATCAATGCTATAGTCATATAAAGTGGGAGGTTGGATGGATGGGGTGTGCTGCAGGGGATGAAAGGACCAAGAAGTGATCCTTATAGATGAGGTTGAGGCGACGAGGACGCCATCTGCGTCGCACTCTAATAGATAAATGATGAAAAATGATGGTGTTGCCATGGCGACGCCAAAATGGCCGCCGTCCGAACGACTTAACTTATGACCGAGGCGCACAATCATTTCGGCCACTCCATCTTAGCTTTGAGCCTGTGGTCTCAAGACGAGCAAAACTGAATTTATGGACGTCCACATTGAAGAAGAAGAAGAAGAAGAAAAAAAAGCGGACCCTGTGACGTCATCCATGTATTGGATTGTGACGTTTTTTATGTCTGCTCAAAGTGCGCCTGAAAGCCGATAGGATGGCTGCCTGTGAGTGACGTCACAGAATGGACGAACCGCCCACGCCGCGTTCGAAAGCTGTTGCTCGTCGTGACGTCACCGGGGTGAATTTGAATCGTCATTTAGCTGTTGGACTCGTGACGCTAATCAATATTGATGCGACTTAAGCCGTCCAAGTTCCTAAACGACGATGACATATCCGCCGAGTCAATAATGATGATTTACACTTAATGAACTTGTTCTTCGCCCTCCTCTCTCATTATCACGGGTTATATAAGTCGACCGCGACGCACCACCTAAAGGCTTTCTCCAATCATCGACTTTTATCTTCATTGCCAGTGCGACGGAAACGACGTTAACACGGACCGGAAGTTCGCTTTGAGTGCCACTGACCATGTGTACGTACCAAGGCTGGCTTCCGGTCAGATGCGAGGTGAAGGATGCGGACGCCAGGCGGCGCTCCAATCAACACAATTCCCCCTTTATTTCCGCTAGGAAGTTTCGGATGTTTTCTCCTTAAGTTTTCTTAATCGATAATTTCCTGTTTCTTAATTGTTCTAAACTGTTTTTTTTTTGAAAAGTTAGGTAAATAGTTATACTATGTTAATTCACTATTTTCTTAATTATTAGCTCAGGTTCTTAGTTATTCCCTGTTTAATTCCCTATTTCTTAATTTCTAGTTCCTCATTTCTTAATTGTTAATTTCCCATTTCTTAATTGTTAGTTGCCCATTTCTTAATACAAGCTGCTTTCTCGCTTCTTTTTCTTTATTTACTCGGTCTCTTAGGTTTAATTAATTGTTATTTCCTGTTAAACGGGTCAATTCTATTCCTTATTTCGTCGTCATTACTTCGTGTTTGGTTTCCTAACCAGAAATTATGTCACAATTTCATCATAGTAATTGATATTAAATTGAAGTCTGTAATTTGTAATTCAGTTTGTGTTATGTATTTGTAGACGAGAAAAGGGAATCGAATTCAGCGCCACCTACTGGCACAGATTTCAAGTAACGGAAAGAGACTGAAATTCCCGTTTCGTGCAGCTGTATTTCTCGGTTCAGTTGCTGAGCGTTTCTTAGTTCCGTCTTGGAATTTTCCAAGTTTTTATTTAGTATATACTAAGTATGTATAGTAGGTCTATTTATTATGTGTGTAAGTGCCCTATGCATTTATTTGGTGCATACTGGACTGGGGACATTGTTGAATTGGGCGCCATTTTGAATAATGACTCGTATTTCGGGGCGATTGGAAGATGAGGAATGGTTTGGGTCCAAGTTGCGCAACTTGATTTACGATGTGAGCATTCGTTTGTGCCCTAAGTGAAGACCACTTTGGGAAAGACGAGAAGGGCCAACATTTTTCACACACACAGGACGGCAATCATTTGTTAGGGCGCCATTTTGTTGCGCAGCCAGTTGCATGACGGGAAGAGACAAACAATGCAACACAATGATTTCCCTCTTTCTTTCTTGCTTTCTTTATTTCTTTCTCTTCTTTTGGCGCCTTCTTAAGAAACAAATGCGAGCATGGCGTGAAATTTATTTGTGCCTGTCGAATATGTGAAAGCGAAAAAATGCCCTTATATACCATAGATAAGGTTTTGTGTCCTTTCTTCTTCTTCATCTTCTTCTTCTTCTTCTTCTTCTTCCCAACTTTCTTGATCTGCATTCTTCCACAGTTATTATCGCTCACAAATAATCTGCATGTCACGAAAATATGGTTCTATAACAATGGGCATTCACCCATTTTCCTATCCATTTCACATGTTTTATTCCGAGGTCAAGCGGTATTGCAGCGCCATGCGGCCGATTACGGAACTTTTAACCCTATCTGTTGCATGCAAATGGCTTGGTTTATATTCCTATATATGTATAAGTATATAATACAGGAAAAATTGATCTGAACTTGAAGGGGAATGTAGTTTTTTTGTTGTATTTTGGGGAGTTGTTGCTTACTTCTGACACCAGGTGGCGCTCCGAATAGTGCTGCAGTTTGAAAGCGCAGCATGTTATTAATTACCTTCATATATCATCGAATGGATGCAAATTGATAACATACTATAATGAAAGCTTGAATAAACATTTCAATATTGGATGCAGTACTTGTTAATATCCTAATTAATTAGTGTAATAAATCGCATTTTGGCTGTAACAGATGACGTCACGTGTTACATAGTATACTATAAAATGGAGCGAAATCTTTTGAGATTAAACGGTAAATAGGGTGGTAATTTAGTGTGGGTCCTTTGCATCATTGAAGGTCTTAAATTTGCCCTGTAGAGGGCGTTTCTTGGGAGATAAATTTGAACGTCTTAGTCCAAAGTGGAGCTATTGTTATCGGAATTTGAGATTTGTGATACCTTAGACTCGAGAGTTGCTTGTATGCGAAGTGACTTTTGGCTTTGTGCTTATCGTTGTTAGGAGGAGGAGGGGTGGGTGGGTAATATGTAGGCCTAAGTGTAATGGATAGGGCGTTTCATTTATGGGGCTTTTTTGTGCGGATAAAGGAAACTTGAACCTTTGCTTTCGCCTTTTTCCGGCTTTACTCACATGAGACAGCTAATAACAGCACAACTACTATACTGATTACGGAAGCCGCAATCGTGTTTATTTAGCTGATGAACCAGGTCACGTGATTGGTCTCTGTGCATCTGGGGGGGGGGGAAGGGGGCTGTTCAGAAATTACGTGCACGAAAATATCCCGCAAATAATGTTTAAAGCCTGCATTTTTGTTTATTGATTTGCATTAAATTGAGAGCATCCGAAGTGGGACTTTTTAAGTCACAACAGGTCCCAAAGGGTTAAATGGAAAAGGGGGGAAAATACAAAGGAAAGTAGTTGATAATATGATTTGATTAGGGAAATTTATAATGGTAAAATTTGAGGATAAATTACTTATTTTGTGAATCAATTTATTAAAATTACATGTATAGAAAATAGAAAATATGAGAATGCAGTTTCAGGAATTTTTAAAATCCAGTAATTGCGTTATAATTAACTATATTCTCACTTAAGTTGTAGTATTTGCTCACAATTAGCCTACATTTACTGTTTGTTCTAGTTGGTCATTGTTTTTTGTGATCTTTATTTCCTTAGTAAATTTATTTTTTCTCCCAGAAATATTTCTCTTGAAATTAAAATATAGGTAACGGCCCTAATAAATAATTCACCCCCTTTTTTTCTGTTATCGCAAACTGTCGCACATCTTTAAAACCAACCCCCTTTTTTCCCCCCTCTCTCGTTGAATGGACGTTGAATATTTGAAGAATGTTGAGAGATGAACGCAGGAAAGCCCGACTGCGCAGCATCCAGGGGTCGCTTTTAAAATCCTCCAATTTCCCCACTTTTCGCTTTGCATTTATTAGTTCTCTCGTTATCGTTATCGTCCAAATTTTCATATGGGGAATTTCTGGTGATGATAGTAAGTAGTGGGCTGAGGAATGGGCAGGGCAAGGGAGGAGGGAGGAAAAAAAAGGCAAGGCAGTAAAGGGCGATAAAGCCCTAAGCGCCTGCGCCGCCGTTTCGTCATAAATAATTCAACGGATCACTACGATGGGGTTTGGGTGTTTTGGGGAAACCAAAAGCAGCTGGCCACTGTTTTACTTTTACGGCCAAGGCCTTCACAGAGTGATGCTGCGCATGCGCACTGCCCTAATCATCATTATATCTTTCCTTTTCCTCCAGCACCAACTAAAATAGACAAGGAAAGAAAGAAAAAAAAAGAAATTAACCTCCCTCTTTTGTATGTCGCTCTTTTGTCGTCTTTATTTACGATTTTTCGTCCGTTTATCCCGAAATGCCCCATATCTATACGATGGTGTGATTTATCGCAAATCGCATCGAAGTCGTTAATAAGATCGATACAAAGACATGGCAACAGCGGTGAACCGGAAGTTTGTTGGGGCCTTTTCCCCCCTTCCTCTCAACCCTATTCTGTTTTCATTTTCTTCTCAAACCCCAGGGTGTGTTGTAGATGACACTCATCCCTCCATTATTGTTTTCTCTCCCCCTTCCCCCTATTTATAGTGCAGCTTCTATTTAAATTTTTTATTAAAAAGAGCGGAATTCACATTCTTCTTTTTTGAATAAGATGTCATTGTTAGTTAGCAACCTGGAAATTTACTTATTTAATTGGATAATGTAAAGCAATGTTTGTTACATACTTAAATTGTGTAAAATCATATCTGTTTTTAAAGGAACTTTGGAAATTAAATAATACACATACTCTGTTGGTAAGCAGAACTTTTTAATTGTGAAGCTAATTTTAACATATTTATAATATACGATGTTCTGGAAAATTACATACATTTATAAAAAATAGTATATTGGTGTGCATATAACCCGATATATTTCAAATTGTTAATTTTTATTTTCGTGTTTTTAAATATGTCATCAATTTTTGAAATTGCATATATAGAAAATTATTCTGAATCGAAGATAAATTATCTTTATTATAATAGTAGTAGTATATGCTGAATAAGACCTAAAAACCTTAAAACACAATTTGAAAACGAAAGTAAATTACCGAAATTATGCTGCGCATTTGATGTTTTTGAGTGTTTGATTACGACTCTACTTTAGTTGTAAAACAAAATTGTAATTGAATCTATATAGTCATTGGTTTTCAAATTTTTATCTTTATTTCACTCTGTTTGTAGTGTTTTGTTGACATTCAAAATGTTGACTTGGAAAGGCTTCAGTTATATACTATACCGTATGGGATTCATGTACTTAAACATCATGTTTGCTTGGTTTTAATTTGAGTGCTTTATATTTTAAGGAGAATTTTTTTTTTGAAAAGAGGAAAACTATATAGGTACAGTATATATGAAATTTGAAATTGCTTCATCGTTTACATTTGTTGGTTTGCATTTTGAAAAGTTGTCGATTAATTTTCCATACGTAATTGGCGCCATTTGTCTTTGGGGGATTGAACTTAATCAGGAAATTGGACGACTTTAATCACACACAAGTGTTTAATTAGAATATTCGGGAATTTCATATTATTAAAACGCCACCACTATATAATTTCGCTTTCGCTTTTCATTTCCCGAGTTCCCGGATCTTTTTCTCCCACGATTTCTCATCTCTGCGCAATCAATTGTTCACTGAACGAATCCAGCATATTTGTTGATAGGTACATAGTCATTTTTCTTTCCAAAGGACCAAATTATATGCACAAAAAAAGCCAATTATTTCATTTTTTAATTGTCGACTTTAAGTTTAACTTTTTCTTATTGAAATGAACAACGGTCCTGTGCGACTTATTTCAGACTAAAGGTTTCAATTGCACAGTAGTGCCACCTGGTGATTAACTTTAGTAAGTAATAAGGTCCCAGATTCATAAATTGTTTACCTTATATAAAGGGAAAATAAAGGATGCTAATTTCAGCAAATTTTGTTTCGCATTAAAAATTTAACGTTTTGTAAATCTTCAATTCAAATTATGCAAAATTTCTTTTAATTTACGTCAAGAAGTATATGTAAGGTTTGAGTGTATATAGTATATACGTGTTTGTATAGTATACATGGATGGTATAATCTGCGTGATTATCGTGAAACTCAAATAAGGCCCATCGTTTCAAATTGAGGCTAAGATTGTGTTCAGAGAGCGTGAATTCATTTGCGTGCATTTTTGTATTTTTCCTCCCCGTTTTGAACAATTAAGTTATGCAAATTGCTAAAAATAAAAGATGAACAAGTTCTGGCTGCATGGTTGCAAGGAAAGGACGGGTGAACATTTCCAGCTAATTATAAGTTATTATGTGCAGTGGATTTAAAGCAAAGAGAGGGGATGAAGTTATACATGCAAGTGAATGGCATTGCCACAACAAAAGAGGATTTCCGGAAAT
Source organism: Glomeris maerens (assembly GCA_023279145.1). Classification (NCBI taxonomy): domain Eukaryota; kingdom Metazoa; phylum Arthropoda; class Diplopoda; order Glomerida; family Glomeridae; genus Glomeris; species Glomeris maerens. The sequence goes on along the minus strand of WWPM01024768.1, from coordinate 2,978 downwards.
GTTTTCCGGATTTGAGGACCAAAGGGAAAGTGTGTGTATCGATTTTGGGGCGAAGTTTAGGTTTATAGGGGGTGCGATCGGTCGATTGCACCGTCAAACTAGCAAGTTAATTTCCCAGCATGCTCTCTTCCTCCTATAATGCTTCAGCGTTATCTGGCAACAGCTCCAAACTACATATAATAAGCCCCTTGTCTTCAAACCATTCCCAGATATTTTCCAAGATAACCAACTTCATTCAACATCAGCATATATCCTATGTAATTTATTTACGATATTACAGAATTCCATTTACAAATTTGCTTTGATTGGTTTTGGAGAAAGTTTATATCGTGCTGGATTTAGTTACAGAATTGAGAAGTTATGGAATTAAGAAGTTATGGAATAAAGAAGTTATAGAATTGAGAAGTTATAGAATTGAGAAGTTATAGAATTGAGAAGTTATAAAATTGAGAAGTTATGGAATTGAGAAGTTATGGAATTGAGAAGTTATGGAATTAAGAAGTTATGGAATAAAGAAGTTATAGAATTGAGAAGTTATAGAATTGAGAAGTTATGGAATTGAGAAGTTATAGAATTGAGAAGTTATAGAATTGAGAAGTTATGGAATAAAGAAGTTATAGAATTTAGAAGTTATGGAATAAAGAAGCTATAGAATTAAGAAGTTATAGAATTAAGAAGTTATAGAATTGAGAAGTTATAGAATTAAGAAGTTATAGAATTGAGAAGTTATAGAATTAAGAAGTTATGGAATAAAGAAGTTATGGAATAAAGAAGTTATGGAATAAAGAAGTTATGGAATTAAGAAGTCATGGAATTGAGAAGTTGTAGAAT